>OX333074.1:49756318-50039410 GCA_946863875.1 Alloplasta piceator
GAGAGAGAGAGAGAGAGAGAGAGAGAGAGAGAGAGAGAGAAGGGTATATAAGGTGCAATCGTGAGAGGGCCAAGAGGGCTTCTCTCGCTTCCCGCTTTGAGCTCGAGAATCTCGTTCGATTCTCCGCAATAGAGGAGAAAAGCCAAGTTAAATCGTGATACAGGTACGATGCAAGAGGCGAGTGTACTCGCGAGTAGTTGCGCCAAGAGCGTTTCGCAATTAACACGAAGTCACGAATGGTGAACCGGAGCTTGGTATGCCGCTTTAACGGAAATTATGCAGTATTATATTTGCGGTAATGCACCGTGAGCACTACTTTTGGCGTGTAGACCAATGCGCTGCTGTGCTGCAATGATCGTTGCACTTTGTCGAGAGCTTGAGGAAAATGCACGAGGCAAATTGAAAAAAAAAGGATATAGTAGGCCTTCACAGTGATTGCAGTCATTAAATTCGATTTGGCGAACAGTTAACATTTTAAGTTGATTTTCTCAAAGGACCATTGAATCTGCAAAAATTTCCCAGATTTACGCTTATTTAGAGTGAATTTGAAGTTAAAAGTATAGGGTCATTCCATGTCAAATCGACCAATAGGTGGAATCGGCCCCTCTCAAGTTCGATGAAATTCAGTCAGAAGTTTTCTTTTATCATAAAATGAAGTTCTACCGAAGGAAAAAATTTAAAAAAAATTTTTTTCGACAGTTATGCAAAATTTAAAATTTCACCATTTTTTCAATTTTTCAACTTTATTTTTTAAATATCTCGATAACTATTATAGTTACGATAAAATCATCCTAGGTTCATCTTAAAGAGTATACTTACTTGGGGCTACGAAAAAAAAAGATGCCGAAATTTTTTTTTTTAAATGATGAATTTGGAGAATATTGAAGTTTTAAGAATCGTTAAAATCCACGTCCAACATTAAATTTTTGATTCAATTTTTTTTATATAATACCTTGTACTGATCTCAAAAGATGCTGAAATTTCGAGAATTGCGTCTTTTTTCAAATGATCAATTTTTGAATTTAGGTAAAAAGAATTTTTTTTTACTTCTAAGTTAAGTAAAGTTGAGCAGTCATGTAATTTTGTAACTTTGAGCAATTCAAATGTCAATTAACATAAGAATGTAAAAGCAAAAATAATTGAATTTGCAGTTTTATTTATTTGTTTAAACGTTTTAAGCGTAAACTCTATATAAATATTAAGTAAATACAGTTAAGTAAAGTTGAGCAATCATATATGTCATTATTTGAAATTTGTACTGCTCAAAATTTCAAAATTACATAATTGTTCAACTTTACTTAACTTGATTGAATTGGCGTTTTTTCATTCTTATGTCATTAATGGAAATTTTTACTGCTCAAAACTACAAAATTTTAGATTGCTAACTTTACTTATCTTAGAGGTAAAAATTTTTTTTTTACCTCCGAGTAAAATTTTTTTTTTACCAAAATTCAAAGTCCATATTTAAAACAAAACGCAATTCTGAACATTTCAGGATCTTTTAAAATTAGTACAAGGCATTGTATTAAAAAAATTGAACTAAAAATTCAATGTTGATAATGGATTTTCACGATTCTTAGAAATTCAAAATAAATCATTTTTCAATTTATTTTTTTAGAACAATTTTTTTTTTAGGCCAAGTAGACGAACCCAGAGCGATTATTCCGTAACTATAATAGTTTTCGAGATATTTAAAAAATAAATTTGAAAAATTGAAAGAATGGTGAAATTTTGAATTTTGCATAACTTTTGAACAAAATTTTCTTAATTCTCTTCCTTCGGTAGAACTACGTTTTATGACAAAAAAAAATTTCTGACCAAATTTCATCGAAATTCAAAGGGATTCCCACAATTGGTCGATTTAAGATGGAATGACCCAGTAATATTTGGCACCTTCTTTGCGGGAGATTTCCAGGCATTGTGGCGAATCTTCGCTCAAGGAGATTTCTCACTTGCTAATTGCCATTAGTTTGTATACCAGTGCACAAAATGGTGTATACGACTTTGGAGCGCAGAGAGAGGTCTACTCTTCTCGATGAAAGGACACGAATGTCAGATAAGCTAACAAATGTCCTCAATGAATAATAATAAGAGCCCTGGTCCAATTTGTATTTCATTTACATTGGACGACGTGCCCCGGGCTATAATTTATATCAAGAGGAAGGATGGAGAGAGACAGAGGGAGAGAGGGAGAGAAAGAGAGAGAGAGAGAGAGAGAGAGAGAGAGAGAGAGAGAGAAGAGAGAGAGAGGCGAAGGGCTACCTTTCTGCGTACCAACCGAACCGGCAGAACGACCGTAGTATAAAGGGCGAACCAACGAACCACTCAACCGAATCCACCGGACCGAATTCTCGATAAGATCAAATTAAGCGAACTGTTTTTTCGAACGTTCCCCCTTTCGAGATTGTACGGAGGAGGGATTTGTGAAGAATGTTGGACTGTGGTGGACTCTCCACGAATAAACGAATGCGGTCATGAGAGGAATGGGGTTTAGAATAGACGAATCACAACTACATGAACCAGCACGTCAACAATTCGATTATTTTTTTTCTGAAGAAATTTTACCGACTGGCGGTAAAACATAGCAGTGGGGTTAAACGTCGAAGTTTTATGAAGTTTGGAGTACTTTAAAACCCTCGTTGAGACGTTCACTTCAATTTCAATCTGGCAGAATAAATGTTTGATCGGCGCTCTTTACCGGAATATCGACACCCATTCAAAAAAGTTGAATTATAATTTACATCGTTCAGAAAAAAATTATTACCTCACGTAAGACACACAAAAAGTACGTCTTATTATATGATGATTAAAAATTTGTGGAATGAAAACAAATTTAATAGAGATGCTGATACATGCCCGCAATAAACATTGCTTTTCTTATCGATCGAGATGGATTTATGGCTTCAATTGTATATTGCTTTAAACCCCACGAATCGAATTATTGGCATTCATTTTTCGATTTAGTTCTATACGTGGAATTTTCAATCGAAATTTACTAGATTGTCAATATTTTTCTAGGATAGACAAAAACCCTCTCGAAGAAATTTCTGCTAAGATGGCCCATTAGCTCAGTTGGTTAGAGCGTCGTGCTAATAACGCGAAGGTCGCGGGTTCGATCCCCTCATGGGCCAATTTTTTTTTTTCTTGACAAATTTTTACTCATTGTAGCGAATACTAATTTTTGTGATGAATTTTCCGAAAATATTTTTATCGGTTTTTATAAACATTCATAAACAATTTTTGCAAATCTGTCCGAAATACACTGAAATTTTAATGTCCACTTATTATTTTGCACTTATTCACTTATTATTTCGTAAAATTTGGAGTAGATAGATAAAGTGGTTTTCGTCATAACGTGATAATTTATTTTAAGGAATTCGTTTTGAGCAAAAAGTGTTTAAAGTTTCGGTTCAAGAGTACATATTGATATCGATCTCATAATTCTGATGATTTCAATCAGATTGCATGGTAATTTTGAAGAAAAAAAACCTGGAAATGATAAATTGAAATGATTTGAAAATATTAACCAGGCATTAGTTAGATACGGAATAAATCAAATGTAGGAACAATGCGGCCCATTAGCTCAGTTGGTTAGAGCGTCGTGCTAATAACGCGAAGGTCGCGGGTTCGATCCCCTCATGGGCCAACTTTTTTTTTTCATCATAATAATTTTTTTTAACGATTCTAATATTTGAGCTTTCAATATTTAAACTAGATCAACAATCGCACATTGTTTAAACAAAAAAACAAATTGTACTACTTGAAACGAAAACAAAATTCATTGCACCGCGCAAGCACGTGAACATCTATCTATCACCTATGCATGCCTTAGGCCTGACTATTTTTTTATTGTCAATATAGAAAAATTATGTAATTGATAATGGGGTTTCTGATAAATAAAAACAAAGAAATATTATTATCTGACATTTTCATAACCGAAAAATTCAATGGCCCATTAGCTCAGTTGGTTAGAGCGTCGTGCTAATAACGCGAAGGTCGCGGGTTCGATCCCCTCATGGGCCAATTTTTTTTCTTTCAAATTATCAATTGTTACAATACTGAAGCTGAGTGCATAATAACAAGAAATACGAAAGTACCCAATATCGGCCGATTAGCTTAGTTGGTTAGAGCATCGAACTCAAAATTTTCGAAGGTCGAGGGTTCAATCCCCTCATGGGCCAATTTTTTTTTTTGCGTTTACGTTTATAAATATCGAATATTTTGCACTCTGCGCATATAATTTGAGACAACATTATTCAGAAAAATAATCGATGTGATAATAAAATGTGTAATAATAAAAATGCACCCGGCCATTTCAATCCTAATTTCATACTTTTTAAATTTCCTCCTATTTTTACATGCCAAATTTGATACAAAGTTGCACATTAAAATAATTTTTGACTTCAAAATAAATAAAAAATTATCATAGAATAATTTTCGAAATTCACAACTACCTGCGCCGATAATACGATATTGTAAAAATTATTACCTCTTACGAATCTCAGTTTTACGAATTTCATTGTATATAAAGTTCCGGTCGTATCACTCGACAAATACTTCGAATTTGGACTATCAGGGAAACTTGAAAAATTAAAAAAGCCTAAAGTAATGTTAGTAGGCTTAAGTAAAGTATAAACTTGCCACTCTCATATCGGCCCATTAGCTCAGTTGGTTAGAGCGTCGTGCTAATAACGCGAAGGTCGCGGGTTCGATCCCCTCATGGGCCAGATTTTTTTTTTCATTCCAAAAATCGAAATACTGAAAGATTTTCTTTATTTCCAAAAATTACTAAAAAATAAGAATGAGAAAATGATGTTTGGAGAATTTAACTTGAATTTATTGCAAGTATCAATAAAAGCCAGCGCATTCGATTTGACACGAGACCAAACGATGAATTTTCTCATATTGATGAGCAGAAAAAATATTCGAAGACAATTAAAATCACTGAAACAAAGAAACATCCCTATTGCAACGACGCAGAAAAAATTATGGACCAAATCCCAGAAGATGAGGGTCACGGACATATTCTAGAATACTTCATATCCATGCATATATACACGACGTGGTCAGCGCAGGGACAGAATTTACGAGCAATACAGTAACAATAACGATGGCTACATCGCGACGAACGACCGCACACCATCGACAGAAACGTACTCTCGAGATTCCTTCTCGAAGGGAAGGAGGGCGAGGAAAGGGTTTTGGGAGTATGATGCAGTTATTATTTTTCACATATGGGGCAAATCGTAACAAACGATACATTCAACTTCTGCGATTTTTTCGATTTTCCAAATCCTTTTTCAACTGAAATCACGACTCAAGACCATTTTCCTGAAGATCAATATGACTTTTTCCTATTGTCTCTGTTTTTTTTTTTCAATTTTTCATATCTTGGAAAAAAAGTACCGTGCAAAAAATTGCTTTTATCTAGAAAAATATCATCTCGTATGAATTTCTGAAGCAGTTGGAATTCAAATGATGGTCGGAAAATCATATTTCATTTTAAAAAAAGTGAAATTATTATTTTTTGTATGAGTTTCCCCATATACTGTGCACATTGTCTGTGGGTGTATATTCTATGTATATACTGTATACATGTATATAGAATATGTATTATATATATATACAACTCCCTCATACGCTCGAACGTCTCTCCCGTTGTCGAACGAATATGCGACGACCGCGGACGACGTGTTTTATGACGGGAGAACAGAGAGAGGTTCACAGGTGTCTGCGCGTTTACGTTCGTTTCGACGGTCATACAGAAATGACCGATGAACGTGAGACGTGCATAGAGATATGTATACAAGTGTAAAAATTGGGGTGGTTCCATGTTGCAGTTTTAGATTTGTAGATTATTTTTTTTTAATAATTTTATTTATTTTATTTTATTTTTATTATTATTTTTAGATCTTTAGGTTTTTAAATAAAAGAGAGGCCTGGTAATTTTTTGAATTACTCAAATCTACGCAATAATATGAAAATTGATAATATATTCTCTTCAAGCATATTTCCCTCTATTTTTTGTGGTATAAACCAATTGGCTTCCCAACATTCCAACATCGTTTCATCAGAGTGTAATATTTTTTTTAAAGCGAAGTTCTGGAAAAAGTATGCTTCATTGCCTTATTGATCTCTAATATTTTAAGTTCAATCAATGGTTTTTTTTAATCGTATTTGTGGCGTGTTCCATAAATAGTTTTGGAATAGTCAGGAATGAAATTTAAAAATAAAGTCAAGACTTGAAGCACCCTAATATATAATACCGTACACATACACGTGGTGAAAACGCGAATAAACGAACCTACGGCACACCGCTCGTTCTCACATGCGTAATAAGCTTTTCTCAATTTCATTGTTCAAGAGAATCTCGCAATTTCCTTGTTGCTTCGCGTTTCGAAGAAATGGAAAAAATAAATAAATAAAAAAACAGAAAGTGAAGTATCGCGCTACTGGGAAAAGCCATTTTTCCAATGGTTTTTTTATCAGTAATTTACGTACTTCAGTAGGCTTTGGCAAGTAAAAAAAATTTGAATTTTTCCTCTGTTCATTTTTTTCATTTTTTTTAATGCACATAGTAATAAATCGATGCTTATGATTTGTAGGAAAAAGAGATAAATTTTTACTCTGCACACTAAGGTAAATGCCCCAATTATTGAATAGCTAAGGATCTGGGGATTGAATTCGGTGAGAAAAAAATATAAAATCAAGAAGAAAACCATCGCTATCATGTTCAAATGATACTTTAATATTTTTACTTTCGAAAAATCACCCTTTAAATTATTTTTAAATGATTTCAAATGAAAAAAAAAGAATAAAAATGTGAAGCATGCAAATGTCCCAATTATTGAACACTGGAAGTGCCTATGTCCCTAATATTGAACAGGCATGTCCTAGTTATCGAACACTCTCGAGAATTCTTTTTCCGTTCTGAAAATATTATTTTGGGTACAATATTAAGAAATAAAAGCAAAATCAAACACTCAAATAATCTTTTATTAATCATGTAAAAATACAAAAATATATATTTAGTCGCTTTTGACAGGTTTTTGGTTCATTCGCATTTGGTTCATTTTTGCTTTTCAACTCGAACTTTATTTTATTTTTATTTTCAGCTTCCTCGTTCTTAAGTTCTGTTTTTGTTTGATTTTGTCGCAGTTTTCTTGTTTTTCGACTGAAATATCGGAGAGCAAAAAATATTGAACATTACATTCATATTTTTAGGTTACATTTAGGTTATATTCTCTTTTTACTTTTCTTTTTATGTTTATTGTACGAAAATACAAATAAAACATATATTTGACAATCTTAGAGTTATTATTAAAAGAATAAAGGTAAGTTTATTCAGGAACTTACAGTTTTTGTTTGAATAAATCCGATTCACACGATCTGTAACACGTCAACTGTCTCGATGTTGCGATGGGTTTAATGACGCCATCTTGGAGAATTCAAGTGTTCAATAATTGGGACACACTGCATTTTCTATGTCCCAATGATCGAACACCGTATTTTTTAACAAATAATTAAAAAAAAAAAATTTAATTGTTATTTGTAAAAAAATTTCTGAGGAACCTGAAACGCCTTTACTTTTTGAGATGCCACAGTTTTTGAATTTTTTATGCCCTTACGCATGAAGCGGCGCGTCTTAGCAAAAACGATAAGCAGTTACCACGAGACGTCAAATCGGGTCAGCGTTGCTGATTAAATAATTTTTTTCTCTATTAATTAAAGCTTTTTTTGCACAAGAAAGGTAACATTTCGATAGCTAAAAGTTCCATAAGTGTAATGAAATTTTTATAAATAAGTAAATGCATGCAGGTGAATGAGAAATAATAAAAATACAAGATAGTGTTCAATAATTGGGACCTGTTCAATAATTGGGACATTTAGCTTATCCAAAATAAATTTTTCCAAAAAGCACAGATCCGCAATTGCACGAGAAGACTAAAAGTTTTGATTAAAACTAGCAAAAGTTGGGTGGAAACTATGAAATTCTCAACGATTATTTATTATTAGTTATTGTAAGGAAACAGATGTTTACGGTAATCAACATATACCCAACTAATAATCAATTAGTTGTCCGAACCAACTATTTTTTTCCGTGTGAGATATCGAATATAAATTCTACTCTGAAAGGGTGGAATTGAGGTTATAAAGGATTGCTGGTTGAAAAGCCTATATATATAATAGTCAAGTAACAACTGGCCTTAAAAGAACGTGAAAGTTGCGTCGTTGCAAGGAAGGCGACACATCGCCTCTCGAACGATTTAACGTTGGTGCACAGCGCCTCCTCTAATGGGCCTGCAGTTGGAATAGTTTCAGAAAAATGGTTTTACCTCCCAACGGGCAAACTCAAATAAATGCGCGTATATATACTGGGGGGATAAAACGATTTACTGGCGGGTCACGAGCGGATAACGTTACCATTCGTATAACCATCCCACCAATGTATATACAGTACCATTAAATGCCCCATATATATGTATATATACGTTTATATAATTCCATGAAGTTGGTTTATCCAAGATTTGGCTTTTAAATTTGTTACCAGAGCATGAATTTCCAGGATAGGATAAATAGACATATATTTGTCCCATGTGCGTGTATTTTTGTCAATCATAAAAACTCCTTATGATTACAGGAAATTTCATAATCGGACGCGAGAGAGTTACAAGTATTTTTTTTTATTTGTCCACGTTCCGACTGATTGCAATGGAATAAAAATTATTGTCCCGTTGAGAGGAGATCGCGAGTAACGAGCGAGTATCGCGAGATTACAATCAAAAGGGCGTAATTTCTATGTATAAACTTGTAAAATACGTCAGTTGTTTTATTTTCGCGACATGAAATATTCAGCTCATCGATCGAGCTACTTTTTTCGTTATGAATTTTTTTTTACCATTATGTATGTATTAGCAATTAAGGAATTGAAAAATTCATGAATAGCCTTAATTAGAAATATTAATGAGAACGTAATTGTGTAATTTCTACAAATTTTTGTGGCGCTGATGGTAAAACGAATTTTTCTGGAATTGTATAGTTGATTTATCATATCTTACAATGGTGTGAAACAAATTTAAAAAAAAAACAACAATTAATTCTTTTTTTTTATTTTGAATTTTTTCGTTACTATTTCAACGGGAGAAATAGTCTGTCCACTGAGAAAACAATGTACCAGGATTTGTTAAGTGTTAACAAATGTAAAGTTGAACATGGCGAAATCAATTATTTTTCAACACTTAATGAATTAAATAAATATTTTTCAACAGTTAATAAATTATTTTAACGCAAGTAAAATATTTCATAATGACTAACAAATTTTGTAACAATTAACGACTATTTAAGTAAAAGTGCTAACTTAACATATCTCTTTCCTACAAATAAACTGTTTTCTCAGTGTCTGTTTGAAAATTTTCCATCGATACAATAAATGGAAAAACATACTTGTTGCTATTTTAATGAGTTTTTCTTAACTTTAAAAATATTTCTTAACGACTAACAAATTTTGTAACAATTCACGAATATTTAAGTAAAAGTGCCAATAAAATATATCTCTTTACTACAAATAAACTGTTTTCTCAGTGTCTGGAAATTTTCCATAGATACAATAAATGAAAAAACGTATTTGTTTCTATTTTAACGAGTTTTTTCAAACTTTAAAAACATTTTTAACGACTAAAAAATTTTGTAACAATTAAGGAATATTTATGTAAAAGTGCCAACAAAATATATCTCTTTTCTACAAATAAACTGTTTTCTCAGTGTCTGTTTGGAAATTTCCCATAAATACAATAAATAGAAAAACGCACTTGTTTCTATTTTAACGAGTTTTTCTTAACTTTAAGAATTATTCTTAACGACCAACAAATTTTGTAACAATTAAGGAATATTTATGTAAAAGTGCCAACAAAATATATCTCTTTTCTACAAATAAACTGTTTTCTCAGTGTCTGTTTGGAAATTTTCCATAAATACAATTTAACGAGTTTTTCTGAACTTTAAAAATATTTCTTAACGACTAAGAAATTTTGTAACAATTAAGGAATATTTTAGTAAAACTGCCAACAAAATATATCTCTTTACTAAAAATAAACTGTTTTCTCAGTGTCCGTTTGGAAATTTTCGATAGATGCAATGGAAAAACGTATTTGTTTCTATTTTAACGAGCATTAAATGAATTTGAGAATGAAAAGACCCAATTAAACATTATTTTACCATCATGCAATGAGATTTGGACACAATTCTCTATTGAGAATGAGTAATATTTGCTTTGCAATGTGCACTGCACG
Organism: Alloplasta piceator; assembly: GCA_946863875.1. Classification (NCBI taxonomy): domain Eukaryota; kingdom Metazoa; phylum Arthropoda; class Insecta; order Hymenoptera; family Ichneumonidae; genus Alloplasta; species Alloplasta piceator. Next base: position 49,766,608 of record OX333074.1, read on the forward strand.
CAAATAGTGATCGAACTTCGGAAAGGTTTTGTTTTTCGATGGATACAAAAAAAATCGATCGCTTTTTCAAATAATTTCAATGTTACGCGGACCGATGAATATTTTCCACTGTCAATGTAAAGTTTGCTCGAGGCACATAAGCACACACATCGCGCCGCTGTTTGCCATTAAATAAAGGCTTTTGGTCCTGGTCAATGGTCGGTGAAGCCAACGATAAACATTTGCCTGGCAAATACCACGAGGCGTGGGCCGCCATTAGTCGGATTTTCGATGAGACCTCGGGGCGTTTGTTACTGTGTACCTTCGGCTCTATCTGACCAAAAATCACGTTCTATATTGTCCCTTTGAGAGGACAAATATATGGCGAAGAGGCGCGAAAAGACCAGAACTGATCGGAGAAATGTTTCAGCAGATCATTGCGGTATTTTTAAGACCGTTGTATAGGGGATGTTCGATTCCGATTCGATTCTTTTAAAGATCAATTCTTTTGTTAAAAAAATCGATATTTGATTTAATTATTTCCTTTTCGATCTTTAGGTGAATGGATTCTTGATCTTAAAAATCGAAAATTCGATTAATTATTAATTTTATTATCGATTTAAGACAATTAAATAAAGATTGACAAAAGTCTATGAAACATCTCAACGTCAAGGTTAAATTCTTTATCATAAAGTAAGGCGATCAAATTTGACTTCCTCATAAAGGAAGCTTTGTTAACTATCGAAAAACATGAGTATAATCAATGTGCAAATTTGCCAAAATCTTTCAAATTTGATTTTTGCCAAATTCATTTGCAATAACCTCAATAATTATTTTAAATGTGTACAAAATTTCAGTACAATATCTCGCAAATAGCCTGAGCTATTTTTCAAAAAATTCAAAATTTGATACAATTTTAATCCTTGGATAGATTTTTGTTAAATCAAATAGCGAATATCTGCAATACCTCAAAAATTGCGAAAGTTATATATAGCGTTTACGATATTTTTCGAAAAATTCAAAATTTGATAAAAATTTAATCTTTCGATTAATTTTTGGCAAATTCAATAACAAACAACGTTAATAGCTATATACTAATTCTGTACAAAGTTTGAGTGCAAAATCTTGAAAATTGCAGAAGTTAGAGCGTTTACTCCATTCTTGCAAAAAAGAAAACAGTCGATAAAATCTGAACCCCCGTTAGAATTGAAACAAATTTTTTTCACAATGAAGAGCAATACGTGCTCGACAAGCGTGCCTTTATGGGGAAGCAAAAGTATGTGGGAATTGTAATAACATGAGAAAAAGAGTAACAAAAATTAAAATATTGAAAACATGATCCAACGAAAAAAATAATCTAAAGTAAAAATATACAAAATATCGTAAAACAATAGTAACTTATTTAATAAAAAAAAGTAATGCAAATATGTAAGAGAATCAAATTATGCTTAGCCAGAATGAAAACTGCTTAATTTGTTATTTTGTATGATATTAAAAATGAATTAATCTAATCATTTTCCATAGCAAAAACTTAAACATTTAGCTTTTAGATTACAATTAATTTTTTTAAAGAATTTTAAAAATCGATTCTTTGGATATGCGCGATTTTAATTGAAAATCAAATTTTCTTAAAGAAATCTTTCCAAAGAATCGAATATTCCCCCGGTTGTATCAATTTTGTTTAAATTATTAATAATAGAGCACCACTCAGAATGCCCACTTCCCATGCCTCGAGTGCGGAGCACAAGAGGTGAACACGATCATCGATGACTGGAAATCCAATGTAAAATTGGATTCCCGAGTCTTTCTCACGCTCAAGGAAGAGGACTATTTCTCCTCATCGTGGCTGCATCGACTCCACTGTTGAGTAGAGAGAACTTGAAGATATACTACAGAAATGATCCTGTGAAGTATGATCTTAATTTCATCGAGAATTCGTCGGGTTTATATCTCATCCAAGCGCTCCATTCGTCGGTGCGAAGAGGACAGCGTCTGGAGCCACCTGGCGGAATTATTTCGAAGCGAGTCTCAGAGCGAAACAGAGAGAGAACGAGAGAGAGAGGGAAGCGCCTCCACCGAGCTGCCAAGAACGATCCACGTGGTGGGAGCAAAACCACCGATTCGGTTACGACCGACCGTCGCCGCGCAACGATATAAATAGATAATGCTCTCACTTCGTGCGCACGTGTTTATCGTGAATTTGATAGTGAGCTAGACTCTCAATTACGTACAGTAAAATCTATGTATCGATAAATTATAAATCTTATTTTTTTTTGCCATCCGTAATTATAAATATTGCAATTCTCTTTGAGATTTTTGCATCTTTTACTTGAAAATAAAAATTCAACAATTTCAAGATGACAAAATTCTTAAATGTGTTCCTAAAAAAACAAAAAATGTTGCCTAATTTTTCTAAGCAACTCTATACACTGTAAAAAATGTTATTAAATTTAATATACAAAAGTGTATGGAATTTCAATAACAAGTATACGGAACCGAAATTAATATACATTGTATTGGAAAATTAACAATTTTATCATAAATTTAGTATTTGTATATTAAAATTAAAAGAGTGAACATTGAAAATTAATATATATATGAAAATACGAAAAAAATCATAACTTTTTTTATTTTCGACAAAACTTGTTAAAAATTTAACTGAGTTTGCTTAATGTACAGCACTACAAGAAAAAAATAGTAGTAGTAAAATAATATGACGGGAAAAAAATCGCACAAAACTTTTTTAAATCTAGGTACTTAAAATTAAGGCCGGAGTGTTTGTGCTTAAAATTTAGGCCTGGGGTCTTTTGTACCCCAGTGCGTCAAGTAAGGGTTAACTACAATCATTAAGATCAGCGCTGATAACGATTATTATCATCATCAACAAGGCACTTTGCAGTACAATTATTCATCATTATTTGATGGTGGAACTTTTTTTCAGTGCCATCCTTGTATTTCATCCGTAACAATGCTTCGTAATGTCCTACCCACATCAATTTGATTGTAACATTAAACACTTTATCTTCGTACAATGGTATTGTTTCATTCTTTTCTTTCCTTCGCGTGAAGATATGCGTGTTTTTCCCGGCAGAGGGATGAGAGAATACCGGAAGATAAGCAGGGTGAGAATGTACGGGGGCAGGGGGGGAAGGGGTTTGTATATAACGTGCAAAATAGCTGGGCAGCGACACGCCAAGGCGACGTTAAACAATGCGGGCATACATTACTTACACCCGGCCTATATCCACACGCATTGTGCTCTAGTTCTCGGTGCATTTGCGTTAACAACAGCGATGCCGTTGCTGCACCGTTACCCCCCCCCCCTCCCCCCAACACACATAAACGTGCGTATATATTTATATGTGTATATTTGTATGTATACTAGGTCGTTTCAGCAAAAAAAAAAATATTTTTGTTTCTTCTCCCAAACAGGCTCAAAAGTTTCATTTAGGTATAAGAAAAGTTCTGTGAAAATATGAGCTCTTAATATTAATATAAACATCATCCTCATCGCACTTTTCGATTTTCCATAAGAATAACATGAGAAAAATTATTTTTACGTCTTCTGATTTTTATAACTAGCAAACGATCCATCATACGGGAAATCTAGAGACGTATCTTTGTACAGAATTGAACGCTCTACAAAAAAGGTTCCGAATAACTTTTTGATAAGTCCACTCGTTCAAAAGTTATTCAATGTTTAATTTCAATTTTTCGTAAACTTTTCCGATTTTTGGATATTACACCGGAACTAGTTAGTTTTATCGACAAAATGTGGATGGAATTTCATGTTAAACATAAATTAAACTTTCGACAAAGGTTAACCAATAGTTCTCACTGGAATAATACAAAAAATGGAACGCTTTAAGAAAATTGTGCAGCAGAAATTATAGCTTCGAAATTTACTTTTTTTCGTTTTTTTTAAATTTAAAAATAAAAACGAATGAAAATGTACTGATATACTACAATGAATTTCTTAATAGAAAAATAAGCTTTTAAGCAAACTTCTGCTGCACAATTTTTTTAAAGCGTTCTATTTTTTTTTTTTATAGTGAGAACTATTGGTCAACATTTGTCGAAAGTTCAATTTATTGTTTAACATCATATTTCATCCACATTTTGTCGATAAAACTAACGACCTCCGGTGTAATATCCAAAAATCAGCAAAATTTACCAAAAATTGAACTTTGACATTGAATAACTTTTGAACGAGCGGACTTATCAAAAAGTTACTCAGAATCTTTTTTGTAGAGCGTTCAATTTTGTACAAAGATATGTTTCTAGATTTCCCGTATGATGTATCGTTTGCTAGTTATAAGAATCAGAAGACGTAAAAATAATTTTTCCCATGTTATTCTTATGGAAAATCGAAAAGTGCGATGAGGACGATGTTAATATTAATATTAAGAGCTCATATTTTCACAGACCTTTTCTTATACCTAAATAAAACTTTTGAGCCTGTTTGGGAGAAGAAAGAAAAAAAACAATTTTTTTTAACGGCCTAATGTATACATTCAGGTATATAATGTATATCTACGCCTTCTGTTGTCCGGCAGTTCTCGAGGCGAACCAACGCTTTAAGCCACTTAGTTGTCAGAGGGATGCGTATATACAAAACAGTCAACCATTTATCCTGCCCTCCTCTGTCCCATTGTATACATCAAGAGGGCGAACCCCGTGAGAAACAAGCCAACATAACGAAATGTGAGATAAAAACAATTGCTACATTTATCACTCCCGTAATTTTCCTTTTTCCCCATTTATCATTATTTTGTTCCTGTTGGGAAAAAAAAAACTCGATCGCCAGATAAATTTTCGTGGGCTCAGCGGCCCATTGTTAACTCAAAAATTCTGCCATTTTTTCAGATTTTTATCCGCTGAATATTGATATTTTCCCACGCCCATTGACCGAGTTTGTAATATGGAAAATATTAATATTTTGTAGGATATGATTGGAAATACCACATAAGTCATTAAACATGTTATATTGGAGCAATATAACATGGAAGTTACATGTAATGTTACAATGTTATTCCTGTGTAACATAGCTGTTATGGAACTTGCAAGTATAAGGTGTTATGTAACATTCATTATATGCAGGTTACATACCTGGTATATAACTTTGTTGCATTACACTAATGTAAAAAAGTTTTGTAGCCGTTGCGTAACATGCTTGTAACGATGTGACATTACAGTAATGTAACATATGTTTGCGGCATAGAGGTTACATGTAATGTTACAATGTTATTCTTGTGATACATAACTGGTATGTAACGAGGAATTAACGTGTTATGTAACATTTGTTATATGCAGGTATGCATTACAGTAATGTAAGAAGTTTTGTAGCCGTTACGTAATATGCTTGTTACGAAGTGACTTTACAGTAATGTAACATATGGTATATTGCGGCAATATAACATGGAAGTTACATGTAATGTTAAAATATTATTCTTGTGATACATAACTAGTATGTAACGTGGAAGTACATAACTGGTTACATAACTGGTATATAACTTCGTTGCATTACAACCATGTAAAAAAGTTTTATAGCCACTGCGTAAAATGGAATAATATGTAATTGTAATAAATGTTATTGTTGTGATACATAACTGGTATATAACGTGGAAGTAACGTGTTATGTACTATTTGTTATATGCACGTTACATAACTGGTATATAACGTTTTTACATTACAGTAATGTAAATTTTTTTTGTAACCGTTACGTAACATACTTGTAACGATGTGAGTGTGACTTTGGTTATATTTATGTAAGGTTAATGGGGTGTAAAAAAGTGATTTGTCGTTATTTGTCCTTAAATTAAAGACCAGCAGTATTGTGGTAATATAATAATAATATTTCAGTAATATAACTGAAATATTACAATGATATCACTGCAATATTGCTGTTATATGAATGCAATATAACAGATACATTGATGTAACATTACATTCCAATCTTGCAGTTACATAGCTGTTATTTAGCTGTTATGACTTCTTACATTACCTTGCAATGTAACTGCTATATATCGGGTATATATAAAATTTTATATAACAATGTTATATTGCTGAGTAGGAAATTGTAACTTTCATGTAACTTACATGTAACCTCAATGTAATATTACATGTTACAATCGGTAACATTGCCGTTACGTTCCAGCAACATTACCGTGTCCACTGGGAAATGACTAAAAATATACAATATCGTAGTGTTAAATTAGTATTAATTTTTTATTTTCATTAATATCAATTTTATTGTTGTATTAATATTATTATTAATTTTTTTATTCTATGCAAATTCTAATCTGAAGAAATTTCCTATTCTCAATTTCGCGCAACAAAAATATACATGGACACTCTTATATTCATTTATATTTTTTAAATTCTAAAAACACAAAATTTTCATTGCACAGATTTTTCATTTAAGCCCAAATCCTTATGATTTTATGGGTTCGACTCGGCCGAGATTTCGTCGGATCTATATTGCCAATATATCGTTTATATCCTCATAATGAAAACTCTCGAGTAACCACTTGAACGCTCAACGCCGGACCTGCTCGTTCCAATCTCTCTCGTGTAATCTCCTTTTTATCGGCTCTGACAGAAAGCCTCCAATTAGCTGGCATAACATTACTGTAATTACGGGAAAGAGAGAGAGAGAGAGAGAGAGAGAGAGAGAGAGAGAGAGAGAGAGAGAGAGAGAGAGAGAGAGAGAGAGAGAGAGAGAGAGTGAGATAAAGTGAAACGAGCAATGTACGAAAATGCGATTTAAAACCTCGATACGCAATGGCCGCCAAAATATCCAATCACTTTTTGCCAGCTCGAGTACATACGCTACTAAATATATATGGGGCATTCCATACGAAACCGACCTATCCGTAACCTCGACCGTTTTTGATTTTGTTAAAAATGTTCTATTTTCTTGTACACACTGAAAGCAATCTTTCGGAATTTTTTTGAATTTTTGTCTCGACCCTTCCAATCACAATTTTTTTTTCAGAATTTCACCTCACGTTCACCCCAATAAAATTCTTGTACCAAAACACCGAAAACTGCGACCATAGCTCAAAAATAGTAACATCAACTACAAACATTAATAATTCATCTGAAAAACTCTCATCGTTGATTACATTATCCAGAGATCCATCAACTTTTATTTCTTTCAGTAAAGCGATTAAGGATGTTGAGTCCCAAATCGCAAATGATGAGAAAATTCTGAAAATTTGGTATGTTTTTGGATGAATTATTTGAGAGGTCATGTAAAAATTTTACGACGATTAGGAAGCTCGTTATCGAACAATTAACATTAACAAATTAAATTAAATTAAATGTATAGTCTTATGGAAACTGATATAACTTTGCGATAAATTTTTTTTTTTTGACCTCTCAATTTTTTAATATCTACACTATATTGAAAGCAACGGAAACAAAATGAAGTTTATTGATAAATATTTTTTTTATTTGTTTAAACCATTGTTCTTAACAAAATGTTAATATTTTAATAACGAGCTTCCTAATCGTCATGAAATTTTTACACGACCTCTCAAATACTTCATACAAAAAGATAACAAATTTTCAGGATTTTCTCATCATTATTCATTTTAACCCTTAAGGAGGCTGAAGTAATGATGATAGAATTCTAAAAATTTAATATGTTTTTACATGAAGTATTCAGGAGGTCGTGTAAAAATTTCACGACGATTAAAAAGTTATTTATTAAACAATTAACATTAAAAGATTTCATAGGGACTCAACATCCTTAAAAAATTTGCATTTCAGGTTACCCCTAAGGGGAATGCATTTTCTTTTGTTTCACAAGCACAAGGGCTCGATACACCATTCATGTCTATTTCAGCGTGTGCATGAGATTAAGATGGACCCATGTGTGAGTAAAAGTGCCGCCGAGTGGTCAAAGACCCGGCTCAGCTTTATCTAGTATCAGAGTTCGCGAAGCCAAGCAGAATACGTGGAAGATAGAGAGAGGGAGAGAGGGGGAGGGGGGGGGGGAGGAAAAAAAGATAACGAAAGCGTGAGACGAGGAGGAAGAGCGGAGGTATATATACGTCGGTTTAAGAGCCGCTCGTGGCGAAGACGATGGCAACATCAGGCGATCCGATCATATATACATATATATGTTCATACTGCAGGTATATATCGGTACCATCTTGCAAGCGCGTATATTAAAAGCAAAATAAAATTATTTAAAACACGAGGAATTCGGCGTTCGCGGCAGCACCAACAGTCCAAGTCCAAGGGCTCAATATATATATCAATGTATACATATGAGGAGTTCTGTTTCAACCGGGCCACTTTTTTTTTTACCCTCACCAACTTTGTTCCAAATCTGCCAGTTTAAAATATTATCCAAAAGGAACTGTCTGTGATTTTTTTTAGATTTTTTTAGGCGTCCGTTCAGGATTTTTAATTTTTCATTACGAACCCTGTATCTAAAAAAATATTCATCAAACTGAAAAAAACATAAGAATAAAAACTTTTTTATTTTTTCCACTTTATCGAAAAAAATTAAAATCATAATTTTTCTGCATTGAGAAAATGGAAATTTGGCAAAAAAATTAGAATAAATTTTTTTTAAACCTAATAAAGCACTTTGGATTTTGGTACAAATTTTACAGGATATCTGTTATTGGGTAAGGAGTTTGCGAAACAAATTTCAGAATGGCACCTGCAATGCTTACGACGAAAAGAAATAAAAACCCTGCGAAATCTCTTTTAATTCAACAAACGACGTTTTGAAGGAGACATATTCAGCTTCATTTCGCTTTTTCCAAAAAAAATTTTCGATTTTTTTTTTAACCCAGTACGTCTTTTGGAACATGGTCGTTTTTTGGCGTCGAAATTTTGGTGCACGACCCATGAAAATTTTTTAAAATTGTTTTTCGCATAAAAAGATCGTGGGGGGGGTGAGTATAAGCTTCAATTTCATTCTAAAAAAAATTTCGTACGACTTGTTTTCGCAAAAATATTCAGGTTTTTGCAAAAAACGATCATATTTTTAAAATGAAGCGTAACTCTGAAAGTACTGGGTTTTCGTGAAATCACTAAGAAAGTAAAGAGTTGCATACAATTGTTCTGGATTGAATGAAATTTTTTCAGAATTTTTTTTCAAATTTTTTTAAAAACAATTTTTCCTGTTCACGAGATATTTTTTTAATCTTTAACAGTCGGGTCTCTTACCTCATCCATACGGTTTGTCCGATAAGAAAGCCATGTAGATGAGGTTGTTCGATCAATAAGCCGTGTAGATGAAGTAAGAGACCCGATTGTTTAAGATAAAAAAATATCTCGTTGACAGAAAAAAAATCTAAAAAAACAAATTTTGAAAAAAAATTCTGAAAAAATTTCATTAAATCCAGAATAATTATATGCAACTTTTTATCCTCTTAGTGAATTCACAAAAACGCAGCAGTTTTAGAGTTACGCTTCATTTTATAAATACGGTAGTTTTTTCCGAAAATCTGAATGTTTTTTCGAAAAAAATCGTACGAAACTTAAAAAAAAAAAGGAATTGAAGCTTATATTTAAGTATAAGCTTTAGTATAAGCTTACTCGCCTCCACAAGTTTTTCATGTAAAAAACAGTTGAAAAAAAAATTTATGGGTCGTGCACCAAAATTTCAACGCCAAAAAAAGTCGAAAAATGACTACATTTTAAAGTGCCGGGTTAAAAAAAAAAATCGAATTTTTTTTTTCGACGGCAGTGTACATACGCATCTACTCTTGGGCTCTTCTCATCGACGGTTCTTTTCCTGCATCTTGATTTTTTTTCCTCCTCTCATCTATATATCTGCATCCCCGTTCGAGCTCTTTCGCTCACTTTTGCACCCTCGTTATTCTGCCCTTGCTCGCGTTGATTTGGCAGGCACCTGCCATCAAAGAGCCCTTGCGTTCAGCCCTCGAAGCAACGAAACGCAAACTCTCATCGCCCCCAAAAACGTTTCTGAGCCGATAAAAATGTTATCCAAATCCAGATAAACGTAATTACATTCTGCGGTTTATTTTATTTTTTAACTTTTTATTTCCTCTCGTCTTGACGCGCACTTTGCCTCGATCGTACGGTCCATTAAAGTATCTTTAGCTATAATCGCACGAAATTATAATGAGGGAGAGAAAACCGATGTTGGGCAACGCGTTTGAAATCGCCTCGAAACACGACTCGCCGAAATACCGAACGATCGTTTCTTCTCGAGGGACCATTCGCATCAAATCACGAGAGAAATCATGATGAGAAATCGCTCGAAATAATCTGAATTCGTTGATTCCCGCTGCCTTCGTTTTTTAATATGAATATTTGAATAAATGATTCACTCTATATTATTTTTACCTTTTTCCCTTATTCCCTTTTTCATCTGACAGAAGATTCCTCATGGATTTCCTAAGTCAATTTTGATGTCCCATTACTGATAAAACCTGCCAAATTGCTTCAAACTTGAAAAATTCCCACTTTACCTGCATAAGTTCCGAAATTCCGACGTTTCCTACTATACCGACTTCGTTCAGTTTCATTCGCGCTTCTCGCCTCGATAATTTCGATTACGACTGTTTGGAGAGGTTTTACGTATGCCGCGATAAATGTTGGCGGTTAATATTCATCAAATTTCCTTCGAGTCTCTCAATGCACGGCTTCTCAGCAAAAGCTTCGCGTGTAAACGGAAAATCAGCGGATCGCAAACGCAGTGAAACGTTATTGGATACACGACGAGAGATTCTCTAGTGGCACTTCGGTAGGCGCGAAGAGGAACATAAAGAAGTCTCCTCGTGGTATGCATATCGAAAACGAAGATCTGTACCCCTGAAGCTGCTTAAACGTGTGTGTGTACACTCCCGCTTAAAAGTTTGGAAACACCAGTCTGTGTCTGATTGAAATTATCGTGCTTCTTGATGCAATAAAAATCTAAAAAAATTCAGCAACATTTGGCATGTTATAAACAAACATTATCAATAATATTATTGCCCAAAAGTTATTAATAAATTGTTTGAGCAATTGTTTAAACAATTTCTTAATGACTTTTGGGCAATATTATTATTGATGAACAATAATTATTATTGATAATTGTTGTTTATAGCATGGCGAGTATTGCTGAATTTTTTCAGAGTTTTATTGCATCACGAAGTACGGAAATTTCAATCAGATACAATTTTTCGCTGAAACTCATCAGAGTTTCGACCAAAAATAGTAAAAAAAAAAAATTTCATAGGAAAATTCTGAAATAATTCCGGGCGATTCCATGTATACGTAAGCTACTTTTTTCATCCCTGACATTTTCTCTTAAACTCTATAGTTTTTGAGTTAGATTGCAAATTTTAAAATTTGTCTTTTTTAGCCAAAAGTGAAATAACTTTGCAATAAAAAATCCTACGAAAATTTAAAAAAAAACAAAAATGGAGGGTCTGCTAACCATTTTCAATGCACCGTAGATAAAAAGGACAAAAAAAATGTCCTCGAGCTGTGCGCCCAATTCTGGATGGCCGAAAAAAGGCGAAAAAACAATCACGTAAAAAAGTGCATACCGGGTCTTAAAAAAATCATAAAAAATATTTTTTAAAGTCAAAACAAAGCTGAATTCCTTCCCGTCAAAAGACTTTTTTGAAAATTTGATTATCTTTTTTTTGGCGGAATTATGCAACTTCTAGTGCGGCAAGAAATATCGACCGGTGTTTCCAAACTTTTGGGCGGGAGTGTATGTACTTGTGCTAGGATTGGCGAAGGACGCGCCTCCACACACTGATACGCACCTCCTCGTGGCGCATCTTCGTGTGGACGTTGCACATCTCTGCGATGTCACATGTACACATCGAGCCAAAGACCCGCCTGCGAGTTTGCAACTCTTGCAATACCGCGGCGGGTGTCTTTTACCGTGGCTCCTCCGCAGTTTGCAACTCTCGGTGCAAAGCTTACATACGCGACCGAGCACACGCGAGTAACGGCTTTGCTTTACGACGCTCCACGACGAATCGCTCTTGCAAAAGCGCAGTGTAATTTTGTCAGAAGCGTGTAAGTGTGTGTGTGTGTGTGTGTGTGTGTGTGTGTGTGTGTGTGTGTGTGTGTGTGTGTGTGTGTGTGTGTGTGTGTGTGCGTGTGTGTGTGCGTGCGCGCGCGCGCGCGCGCGTGTGTGTGTGTGTGTGTGTGTGCGTGTGTGTGTGTGCGTGCGTGCGTGCGTGCGTGTGCGTTTGTGTGACGTAAGAATCGATTTTTTAAAAATCGTAAAAAAATTAACTGTTAATTAATTTTACGTAAGCGTTCAAGTTTTTGTTATGGGAAATAATCAAATTAGATTAATTTATTTTTAATATAAAATAACAAGTATAAAGTAGTTTTCATTCTGCCTAAACAGTTTGATTCCTTTACACATTCGCACTTTTTAATATATTCTTTAAAATATTGGGAATACTACATTTAACAAATCAGACTTTTTTCTATTAAATAAGTTTTTATTGTTTTACGATATTTTGTACATTTTTACTTTCGATTATTTTTTATCGTTGGATCATGCTTTAAATATTTTAGCTTTCAATTTTTTTTTACTCTTTTTCCTCACGTTTTCGCATTTTCACATATGTTTTTTCTCTTATAACCTTGACCCTGATGTTTCATAGACTTTTGTCAATCTTTATTTAATTGTCAATGTTTGATAGATCATGAATTTAATAAAAAATCGAATTTTCGATTTTTAAGGTCAAGAATCGATTCACCTAAAGATCGAAAAGGAAAGAATCGATTCAAAACATCGATTTTTCTAGAAAATCCCTATTTTTAACCTTCAAGATTCTATCCCCTTAAAGATAGCGTCTTCGTCTTATTTTAATGGCTATTTATTCAGTGGCTAATATCACCAGAATATTTCTGAGTGGTCAGACCTGTAGCCAAATACGAAAGCAATATCAATCAATTGTGTTTAGTCCTATCAGGATAAGTTTTGATCGATCGATGACACGTCGATGAAACCGATCGATCTCATACTTTATCAACGGCAAGTTCAACTCTATCAATCTCTCCGAATACCGAATAGACGGAATGATTAGGGGATTTTCTGGCAGTTGTTTTTAATATCGCCTGGCGACTCCAGCGGGTCGCTGATGGCGAGGACAGCCATTTATGTATAAATTATCGGACTATCGAGTTAGCCATCAAACTTGTAAAAAGCTCAAAACATTCGATCATCGTCTCTATTAAATTCTTCCAACTTTTGCACTCGCTGGATATCGTCGAGAATCCACAATGCCTTCCGTATGTGCGCTCATGTGTGTGCAACAGAACCTGCGCCATACATAATTAAGGGCTTTGTGTGGTCCACGACAAAGTTTTGATTTCGTATACCGCAGGCGGAGTTCGAATTTAAGACCCCAGCCCATACGACGATGGAAACTGTGCTGCACCAGGTATGCATCTACATGTGAATTTATATATATGGGTCGTTCCATGTCAAATCGATCTATAGTTGAAATTGACCCCTTTCAATTTCGATGGAACCTGCCAGAAGTTTTCTTTTATCATAAAACGAAGTTCTACCAAGGGAAAAAATGAAAAAATTTGTTTCCAGAGTTATGCAAAAATCAAAATTTCACAATTTTTTTCAATTTTTCAAGTTTATTTTTTAAATATCTTGAAAACTATTATAGTTACAAAAAAATCGTTCTGAGTTCGTCTTGAAGAGGGGCTGCAAAAAAAAATATTCCGAAAAAAAATTTTGAAGAACGATGAATTTGGAGAATTTTGAATTTTAAAAAATCGCGAAAATCCACGATCAATATTAAATTTTTGGTTCAATTTTTTAAACATAATACCTTGTACTGATCTTAAAAGATCCTGAAATTTTCAAAACTGCGTTTTTTGTTTTTTCAAAAACATGAATTTTTATAATTTTTATAAACAACATTTTTTTTTTACCTTCAACACTAAAACTACCGAGAGGGGTCAAATGACCCTTTTGAATATTTTTTTTTGTACATTTTTTTAAACTGACAAAGCGAAATTATCATTTTATTTTACCACTTACATAAAAATATAGATTTAATGATAATTTTTACGATTTAAAAAAATTCAAAATTCTCCAAATTCATCATTTTTCAACAAATTTTTTTAGAATATTTTTTTTCGTAGCCCCAAGTATAGTCTGTAAGAAACATCCAGAAAGATTTGATCGTAACTATAATAGTTTTCGAGAAATGTAAAAAATAAACTTGAAAATTGAAAAAATGGTAAAATTTTGAATTTTGCATAACTTTCGAAAAAAAAAGTTACAAATGTTTTTCTTTTGGTAGAACTTCGTTTTATGATAAAAGAAAACTTCTGACGAAATTTAATCAAAATTGGGGGGTGTCGATTCCAACTATTGGTCGATTTGACATGGAACGACCCATCTATATATGAGGATGGCATGTACGAGGAGAACTGAAATAGCTTATAAGCCGAGAGGCATTATAACCAGCGACGGGACTCATAAAACCTTCAATCCTGTGAATGAGTAAGAGAGACGATGACGACGAAAGTACCCCAATATATGGGGATGGACGAGGTCATTTCGTGGAGTTTCTGGTCTCCCTATTTTCTATACCTGGACCAAAGTCAGGCGATTACCGCACAACGCTTTTGTTTTCTCGTGCACCGTATAATGCACCGCCTGTTCGATTTCTATAGTGGTATACATATCAACTTGATGCATAATTCTTCCTCATGCGAGTCCTCCCAACCGCGTTAGTGTTGGTTTTGCTGGAGTGTGATTGGAGAAACTTTGCAGCGCAATAGTAACCCGAGCTACCAACCGCTGTAGCGTCGCGAGCGAAATTTTATTAGCCGTGAATGCTTAACATACGTTACACCGGCGTTTAGAGTGTCTTGTTACTCAGGCATTAACGATTGCTCCCTCGAAAAGGAGCGAGGAAACAAGAGAAGACACAGACACCCACAAACGGAGGAATGAAGAGAAACAGAGTGGAGGATCACGAGGTTACCATAAATACTTGAAGAGAATCATGACTGCGAAGACACTCGACACTGGAAATTTATTTATATGGAAGATACTGGGGATACCATTTTGGCTTATCAAAACGATGAAAAACAAAACTAGAGACACTAACTCTAGAATTCATCAACTATTTTTTTTTATCTTGAACATATGATCTTGCTTGAACTTTCCCTATTGGAAAAAATTTATAGTTCAGTTAGACCTTGTAAAAAAAGAAATAAAAAGCTTGTTACAAGTTCAAAGAAGTGTTCAGCTCTGAATTCAGGAGGTTTTGGATTGTCAAAGCGATGAAAAACAAAACTAGAGACACTAACACTAGAATTCATTAACTATTTTTTTTTATCTCAGACATATGATCTTGCTTAAACTTTCCCTATTGGAAAAAATTTAGAGTTCAGTTAGACCTTGTAAGAAAAGAAATAAAAAGCCTGTTACAAGTTTAAAGAAGTGTTCAGCTCTGAATTCAGGAGGTTTTGGATTATCAAAATGATGAAAAACAAAACTAGAGACACTAACTCTAGAATTCATGAACTATTTTTTTTATCTTGGACATATGATCTTGCTTAAACTTTCCCTATTGGAAAAAATTTAGAGTTCAGTTAGACGTTGTAAGAAAAGAAATAAAAAGCCTGTCACAAGTTCAAAGAAGTGTTCAGCTCTGAATTCAGGAGGTTTTGGATTGTCAAAGCGATGAAAAACAAAACTAGAGACACTAACACTAGAATTCATTAACTATTTTTTTTATCTCAGACATATGATCTTGCTTAAACTTTACCTATTGGAAAAAATTTAGAGCTTAGTGAGGCCTTGTAAAAAAAGAAATAAAAAGCTTGTTACAAGTTCAAAGAAGTGTTCAGCTCTGAATTCAGGAGGTTTTGGATTATCAAAATGATGAAAAACAAAACTAGAGACACTAACTCTAGAATTCATGAACTATTTTTTTTATCTTGGACATATGATCTTGCTTAAACTTTCCCTATTGGAAAAAATTTAGAGTTTAGTTAGGCCTTGTAAAAAAAGAAATAAAAAGCCTGTTACAAGTTCACAGAAGTGTTTAGCTCTGAATTCAGGAGGTTTGCATAGCTTAAGTGCAACAGGAATAATTTATTTTTCAATTAAATTCATCCACGAAGTTTTCAAAGTGAAAATTCGTCGAAATACATTTTGGAGTCGTTGTTAAGGACTTGGGATGCTAAATACACGAGCAAAGCGTAAATATGAAGGAAAATGATTTTTAAAAATGTTTGTTGGAAGTTTGAAAAAAGTCGATAAAGGTGCAAAACCAAATTCTATCTAAAGAATCTGCCCACTTATACTTGACAATAAATACACTGCAGTCCAAAAGTTTCACTGCTCTTATAGAAATGAAGATTTTTCAATTCAACAATCGGCATTTCAAAAGGGACATATTCAGCTTCATTTCGGTTTTTCCAAAAACTTTTTTTGATTTTTTCAAAACTCGGTACGCCCTTTGAAACATGGTCGTTTTTTGGCCTTTTTTTGACGTTGAAATTTTGGTGCACAGTCGATGAAATTTTTTTAAATTTGTTTTTCGTGTGAAAAACTTGTGGAGAGGTGTATAAGTTTCAATTTTGTTATTTAAAAAGATTCGTACAATTTTTTTTCGCAAAAATATTCAATTTTTCGTAAAAAAACGACCATATTAGTAAAATGTAGCATAATTCTAAAACTACTGGGCATTCGTGAAATGGAAAAAAGTGAATGAAAAAAAGTTGCATACAATCATTTTCGATTTAATGAAATTATTTCAGAATTTTTTTCCAAAATTTGTCCTGCCAATGAGATATTTTTTTTATCTTAAACAATCGGGTCTCTTACCTTATCTACCCGGCTTTTTCATCGAAAAACCTCATCTATATGGCATTTTCATCGTGAAACCCGTGTAGATGAGGTAAAAGACCCGATTGATTGAGATAAAAAATATATGCTTGACAGGAAAATTTTCGAATTTTTTTTTTTTTAAATTCTGAAAAATTTCATCAAATTCAGAAAAATATAATGCAACTTTTTACTCTCCCAGCGATTTCCCGAAAATCCAGTCGTTTTAGAGTTACGCTACATTTTGAAAATATGGTCGTTTTTTGCGAAAACAAAAAATCGTATGAAACTTTTTAAAAAACGAAATTAAAGCTTATGTTCCCCCAAAAAGCTTTTCATGCGAAAAATAGTTTTTAAAAAACTTCATGGATCGTGCGCCAAAATTTCAACGCCAAAAAAAGCCGAAAAACGACCATCTTTCAAAGGGCATACCGGGTTAAAAAAAATCGTAAAATTTTTTTGGAAAAAGGAAAATGAAGCTAAATATGTCCCCTTGGATATTCCGCTTGTTAAATTGAAATATCTTTATTTTTAAAAGAGCAGTAAATTCTTTTGTGCGGCGTGGAATCGGAGCAAGTGTTTCCGAACTTTTAGACTGCAGTGTAAGTCACAATGTAACTGTGGTTAATATCTAACTAATTAAGTATTGGGGTTGCATTGAGCCTCATTTTACTACATTGAGGTTACTTTCAAAGAAATCAACCGACTTTTGATGCAAGTGCTCTGGGTCGGTAATGTCACTCGCTGTCTCCAGAGGAAAGTTAGAAAATTGGTTTGTTAATACAAATCGTATTCGCTGGTTTTCCAATTGAATGAACCCAAACCCCTCAAATATGTTTTTCACGACAACATTTCCAACAGTAACGCAACTAAATTATACATCTCATCTTGTTTTCGTCAATGGATTTGTATGCATCGAATAATATTGTCATGAAATTATTCAGAAGCACAATAATAGCTGCGAGCCCTTCGAAATGAGATGGTCACGCGGCTGTTTGACCGAACAAAGGGAGATTCTGCCCTAATAACGAGTTTGTTAATAGTCCACGACGCCTTAGCAACTTTGCATGGAAGCACACTCGTAGACACTTACACTTCTGTCTGTGTATCTGTAGCAAAGCAACTGAGGTGGAATGTAGGGCTATACGAGTACCTAGACTCAGGTACAGTTGTTGGAGCAATGAGGGGAGTATATACGCCAGAGAGGGAGAGAAAGGGAGGGAGATTCCCGTGGCAGCGAATCGGCTAACCGTATAACTTTGAATTTACATACAGCGGATATACCCCGAGCAACTTGGTGCATGAATAAGTATGACAAGCAAGAGAGGAGTGCGAGGCAGAATGAGGCTGAACGACTCTCAGCAGTCTAAACATCCCTCTATCAACTGATGAGTGCCCTATATATGGGGCATTCCACGCCAAATCAACCACTTTTAACTCGAGCCCTTTCCATTTGGCTGAAAGTTTTTTTTATCCTTTTCTACCCCATGAAAAACGATTCTCAGAATTTTTTCAAATTTTTTCACCCATCCAAAAAAAATTTATGAATTTTTTATAAAAATGACTTTTTTTTTTTAAATAGCGATAACTTTTTCAAAATTTTACTTATCGGAACGTTTTTTTTTGTCAAAATTTTCGTTTTTAAATGTACTTTGTGAAAAAAAATACAAACAAATTATTGAAACCCATCTTCGTTTTTTTGATAGATTTTTGGAAAAAATCGAAAATTTCTCGCTGATTACTATTTTCGATTTTTTTTTTTATTATATCAAACTTCGACATTTTCTGCAAGTCCTCCACGTTTTTCAGAGTAGTGTTTTTTTTCAATTTTATTTCCAATAAAAAAGAATTCCAACTAACCTCATTTCTCATAACACCATCCTAAAAACTTTTGAGGGTGTTCGGAGAACTTCCAAATATGAAAAAAAAATTGTAAGTGGCAATTATATAAAAAATTTGTTTTTTTTTAAATAGCTATAACTTTTTCAAACTTTGACTTACCGGAACGTCATTTTTCTTCAAAATTTTGGTTTTAAATGTACTTTTTGAAAAAACAATACGAAAAAATTATTCAGAGCTTCCTTCTATTATTTATCTTATTTTTTCGAAAAAAAATGCAATTTTTTCGATAATCACCACTTTCAATATTTGTTTTTACTTTTTTTCAAATTTCGTAGTTCTCTGCACACCCTTAAAAATTTGCAGAATGGTGTTGAGAGAACTAAAGCTAGTTGACCATTTTTTTTTTCAATTGGAACAAAAATAGAAATAAAAAAAAACCACTCTGAAAAATTTAAGGATTCGCAGAAAATGTCAAAGTTTGATATAATGAAAAGGAAAAAAATCAGAATGGTAATCATCGAGAAATTTTCGATTTTTTCCAAAAATCTTAAAAAAAAACAATGAAGATGGGTTTCAATAATATGTTTGTATTTTTTGTTTCGAAAAATACATGTAAAAACGAAAATTTTGGAAAAAAACGTCCCGATAAGACAAATTTTGAAAAGTTATAGCTATTTAAAAAAAAAGCTATTTTTTCAACAATTCATAACTTTTTTATAGTTGGGTAAAAAAATTTGAAAAAATTCTGAGAAACGTTTTTCCTAGGGTAGAAAAGGATAAAAAAACTTTCGGCCAAATCGAAAGAGGTCGGGTTCAAAAGTGGTCGATTTTGCGTGGAGTGCCTCGTGTACAAGGTATCTCACTTTTTTCCCTCTTCATCCCTCTCTCCCTCATTTTCCGGGACTCTTATCCATCGGGCCGCGGCTCACAATCTTGCCCCTGTTTTGTCACGTTCCGCACTCTCGTCTCTGTTGTTTCTGTCAAAGTCGAGGGAAAACTTCCTTCAACGAATTCAAAACGAAGCCAACTCCTATCTTTCCCTTCAACTTTCTCCCGAGAGACGGCGCGGAAATCGCACTCGACGAAACTGTGTCTTCGGTGCTCATCCAGCGATGGAATAAAGAATTTAATTCAACATGGACGAGATGAGCCACAAGAATATTCCTCAAAATGCGTCGGTTAGACTGGATGAAACTACGCCAAAGGAATGGGAAATGCGCAACCAGTCAAAGCGCTTTTCCCCGTTTCTCTTGCAATTCAACAATTAAACAACTCATTCGCTCAATTAGAGATGAAGCAATTCGGAATTTGCGTCCTTATGCCACCATCTGTCGTCAGTTGGGAATCCTCCTGGTCCGCGTTTACGAAACTTTCCTAATTCAATCAGCGCACCTCCGCGACGACCGCGCCCCGTCTTCAACTCCACAATCTTGCGTACATTTGTGACACAAGTATATTTGTGTGTGGGTGTGCAAATGAACGACGGTATACCACAGACACTCATCTTGGTTCTCTGATTATTTAACGAATTTCGCTGATACAATAACGAGAGAAGATTCGCACGGAATTTCCCAGCATGACATTGACAAATCGCGGCCGCCAGTTGAAAATTTATTCCTGTGTACGGCGACGTGGTGCATGACGGGAAAGCAAAGATTGTGCCTGTTATAAATTCAGTGGAGAACATTAAGCGTCTTGTGTCAAAACCCTGAGACATAAATAACACTTTTCTCGTCTCTTGAGGCGGTACCTTAATTTTAACATAATCTGAAATGATGACGCGTTTGTTCGGTTGGGCACAATCATTTTTGAATAAACTCTGTACAAATAAATCAGCTCTATCAGTTCCGACAAGCTATTCTCAAGTAGCTCACTGTGACGACCGAAATTTCGTCGTTTTTTCATTAATTTTTTTGAATAACAAAATAAAATGCGATCGTTTCGAAATATTTAAGGTAAATGTTCCAATTATTGAACAGCTAAGGATCTGGGGATTGAATTCGGTTAGAAAAAAATATAAAATCAAGAAAAAAACCATCGCTTTCATGTTCAAATGATACTTTGATATTTTTACTTTCGAAAAATCACCCTTTAAATTATTTTTGAACGATTTCGCATGAAAAAAAAAGAATAATAATGTGAAGCATGCAAATGTCCCAATTATTGAACACTGGAAGTGCCTATGTCCCTAATATTGAACAGGCATGTCCCAGTTATCGAACACTCTCGAGAATTATTTTTCCGTTCTGAAAATATTATTTTGGGTACGATATTAAGAAATAGAAGCAAAATCGAACACTCAAATAATATTTTATTAATCATGTAAAAATACAAAAATATATATTTAGTCTCTTTGGACAGGTATTTGGTTCAGTCGCATTTGGTTTATCTTTGCTTTTCAACTCGAACTTTATTTTATTTTTATTTTCAGCTTCCTCGTTTTGATGTTCTGTTTTTGTTTGATTTTGTCGCAGCTTTCTTGTTTTTCGACTGAAATATCGGAGAGTAAAAAATATTGAACATTACATTCGTATTTTTAGGTAACATTTACGCTATATTCTCTTTTTACTTTTCTTTTTATGTTTATTGCACGAAAATACAAATAAAAAATATTTTTGACGATCTTAGAGTTATTATTAAAAGAATAAAGGTAACTTTATTCAGGAACTTACACTTTTTGTAGGAATAAATCCAATTCACACGATCTTTCACACGTTAACTTTCTCGATGTTATGATGGGTTTAATGACACCATCTTGGAGAATTCGAGTGTTCAATAATTGGGACATTTACCTTACATGTTGTTACTTGTATCTTGAAGGGTACCAAAAAAAATTTTGTTTACTTAATTTTACATGAATTTGTTTATGATTTTCCATGTTTATGAATTCCCATGTTATTCTTATGGAAAATCGAAAAGTGTGCGATGAGGACAGTGATAATATTAATACTGAGAGCTCACATTTTAATAGGCCGTTTTTATACCAAAATGAAACTTTTGAGTTCGTTTGCGAGAAAAACACTGTACCAGTGATTATTACTGGATTGGTAGAGTAAATTGTACCGGTTGTACAACCAATTGGTTATTTGCCTTTAAAATTCATGAATGACTCCAGTAACTAATTTTTACTGGAATTTCATTGTACTGGACTAATCCATATAAAAACACTGGAATTTCTGTCTCTCGTAGATCAACTTATTCAAGAAAAATAATGCAATGTTCGACGATATAATCTCGGATTTCTTCCAGTCTCCAACGATAAGGATGATATCCACTGTCGTCCTGAAATTGCATTGTTGCTCGTCATTGATTATCTCGAAGCTTCTCTCTGGATCACTTTTCATCTCTCCCAGGTACACAGTTTGCACATGTGTGCGTGTGCTCGTGTCTGGCACGTTCGTGCATTCAAGTTCACGAAGCTAAAGGGCTGCAATGGGATAAAGTGCTTTTACACAGTAGTAACGGCGATACAAGAGCAGACAGAGACACAGACACACAGATACGCGTGCTTTGCGATACTGTTTTCAGTTTGGAAAGAGCAGAATTGTGAAACGTGAACTGTGTTGGGCAGAGTGGAAGAGTGTGGGTCGAGCTTATTTCTCTTTGGTCCCTCTGGCAAAGAGACTATCGCGTGGAATGAGAGATTTGCATGAGAAACCTCTTCGTGGTTGCACGGTTAGCTCTGCCTCTCTCGTTCTGCTTTCTCTCTGTCTCTGGGTTTAGTCGCAGAGTTCTGTTCGGAGAGGACCGAGAAACCAAGAGCCCCGAGAGGAGTCCTCACAGCGGATAGATAAACACTCGTCGTCGACGTCGACGTCGTCGTCGACGTCGACGTCGTCGTCGTCGTCGTCGTCGTCGTCGTCGTCGTCGTCGTCGTCGTCGTCTTCGTCCAAGTAGAACCTGTGTTATCTCTCGCGTTTCTTCCTCACCTTTCGGTCCCTCTTCCTCTCACTCTCTCGTCTCCCTCTCCTCATACATCCAAAACCCTCTTGTCGTCCATCCAGCCCCTTCCCATCTGCCCCCAACTCTCCTTTCTGTCTTCTCATTCACATTCTTCTTCTTTATCCTTTCCCCGCTGGCGGCGTGGTTTTATACTTCTAGCAGAGACGGTCTAGGAAATACCCATGCAGAAATTTCGATAGGGATCCGGTGGGATTCTGGCGCGCATCCCGGCCTCCCCATCGGGATCTAATGCGACGTCAGATTGGATTCCAATCGTGATTGTAACATCCGCCCATTAGATTCGAATGGGGATACGCAAACGGGATCCTGTAGGGATACCCAACCGGGATCCTGTAGGGATACCAAACGGTATCCTGTAGGGATACCGAACCGAATCAATTTTTATTAGAATTTATATTAATTTTTTTATTTTGTTAAAGTCTGTGAAAGGTTTTACAAAGCTCCCAATCTCAAGTATTTATTTTTAATGAATAATAAATATTTATTAACTATTATAATCGTTATCAAAACGGTGGAAAACTTGTATTGTTCCTAACCTGGAATTGAAGCACGTGCTTCGGCATGGCGTTGCAGTTCGAGATTAATTTCCCGACGTATTTTCCGACATCGTTGTACGCGAATGCGAGTTTTCTCACGCTCATTCATTTCGTTGTTCATCAATAATAGAATCAGATCACCAAATATATTGAAAGCACAAAATAAACACACGACATAACCTCACTGGCATCGCACAGGTAATAATACTAAATCCCGCACGGCTCACGAGTACGCCATCTATATGATCCAGACCTACGACCGTCATACTCGATCCACATAGGAATCTTATGGGGACATGGTAAATGGGAGTGACGCCATATGGCGATGCAACCTGGATTTTAATAGGGAGTCCCGATTTGGGGAATCCACAGCAAATCCCGATAGGAGCGCCCATAGGGACGCCCGTATTCGGGAATCCATAACAAATCCTAATAAGAACGCCCATAGGGACGCCCGTTTTGGGGAATCCATAGTAAATCCTAGATAGAGACCCCCATAGGGACGCCCGTTTTGGGGAATCTATAGCAAATCCCGATAGGGATCCCCATAGGGACGCCCGTTTTGGGGAGTCCATGCCGAATCCCGACAGGGATTTGATGGGACGTAGGGTGTCCCTATCGAAATTTCTGCATGGGTAGAGGACCGGATAGGGCCATAAGAAATGCTGGGAAAAGAATGAATAGGGATGGGGAAGGGCGCACATAGTGTTTGCGGTTTAGAATGTGCGGTAAATAGTAGATACGGGGAAGTAACCATGACGACGATGCGAAGAGATACCAGGAGAATTCTTACGGTAGGTATAATCCTTCTTGTATCATAAAATGTTTTCTTGTCTTGAAAAAAGGGAAAAGTGACATTCTTCTTCCAACTGATTTTTTATTACTTTCGGTTCAATGAGCAAAAGTATAGCATTTTGAGGATAAAGGACACTGCTGACCAAAAGTTTGGAAACACTCGCCCTGATTCCAAGCCGCACAAAAAGTTTCGGTGAAAATATTTCAATTTGACAAGCAGCGTTTCAAAGAGGACATATTCGGCTTCATTT
Source organism: Alloplasta piceator (assembly GCA_946863875.1). Taxonomy (NCBI): domain Eukaryota; kingdom Metazoa; phylum Arthropoda; class Insecta; order Hymenoptera; family Ichneumonidae; genus Alloplasta; species Alloplasta piceator. The sequence goes on from OX333074.1 coordinate 49,790,793, forward strand.
TGCTTTTTCTGAAAGAATTTTGTGATTTTTTTTTTTGAACCCAGTACGTCCTTTTAAACATGCTCGTGTTTGGCTTTTTTGTTGACTTTGAAATTTTTGCGCACGGCCCGTGAAAATTTTTATTAGGTGCTTTTCGAGTGAAAAACTTGTGGGGAGGAGTGAAAGCTTCAATTTTGTTTTTTAAAAAGTTTCGTACGATTTTTTTTCGCAAAAATATTCAATTTTTCGAAAAAAAACGACCATATCTATAAAATGTAGCATAACTCTAAAACTACTAAGTTTTTGTAAAATTATTAAGGGAGTAAAAAGTTGCATATATTCATTCTGGATTCAATGAAATTTTTTTAGAATTTTTTTAAAAAAATTTTTTAGAATTTTTTAAAATTAAATTTTTTTTTTTAATTTTTCCTATCAACGAGATATGTTTTATCTTGAACAACCGAATGTGTTACCTCATCTACACGAGTGTTTCAACGAAAAAGCTGTGTAGATGAGGTAAGAGAGATTGTTTAAGATAAAAAAATATCTCAATGACCGAAAAAAATTTGGGTAAAAAAATTTGGAAAAAATTTCATTAAAACCAGAATTATTGTTTGCAACTTTTGCCCCGAAAAACTTCATCTACACGACTTTTTCATCGAAAAACCCGTGTAGATGAAAAAGCGGTAAGAGAGGTAAGAGACCCGATTGTTTAAGATTAAAGAAAATCTCGTTGACCGGAAAATTTTTCTAAAAAAATTCTGAAAAATTACATTGAATCTAAAATAATCGTATGCAACTTTTTACCCTCTTAGTAATTTCACAAAAACCCAGTAGTTTTATAGTTACGCTACATTTCATAAATATGGTCGTTTTTTGCGAAAAATTGAATATTTTTGCGAAAAAAAATCGTACGAAACTTTTCAAAAAACGAAATTGAAGCGTATACTCCCCCCTTACAAGTTATCCACGCTAAAAACAATAAAGTAAAATTTGCATGGGTCATGCGCCAAAATTTAGACGCCAAAAAAAAGTCGAAAAACGACCATGTTTCGAAGAGCGTACCGGGTTAAAAAAAAATTGAAATTTTTTTTTGGAAAAAGGGAATTGAAGCTGAATATATCCCCTTTGAAACGTTGCTTGTTGAATTGGGGTATGTTCATTTTTGGAAGAGCAGTGTAACTTTTTACACGGCACGGAATCGGGCCGAGTGTTTCCAAACTTTTGGCCTCGAGTGTATATTATTTTCGGTCATTCTTACGTTTTATGATAAAGCTCACAATTTACAATAAAAAAAAAATACACTTTGTAATATTACAAGCTTTGTTTTCATGAAAAAAAATCGAGATTTTTATGTCAGGATTCCCAAAATGTCTCATAACATCAATAATCAGGTTCAGATAAAATTTGTTTCATTAAAAATCCTTGAAGGTGATCTATTTTTTGTAACTTTGCACATTTTTTTTCAAAAATGCACTAAATGACGAAGATGGTTTGCACTCAATTTCCAAAGGACCACATAAAAGGTTGAGCTTTCAAAAAGTTTGTCATTCAAAAAGATCCTCAAAGGCTGAAAATGACTGACTCGAATAAAATGTCAAAGAAGCAGCGTTCAATTTATAATTCGCACGATTTCACGTTTCCTTCAGAAAATATACGACATACCCAAAGGATATTCATGCTTCGTTGAGTTTTCATCTCGATCCGCGAGATAACTTTCGTATCTGGACAAATATTTATCAATATCAAATAAATTTTCGACGCCACCGCACATACGTGTATGAATGAGAAAAACAAAACCTGCACAGGATATACGTGGATAAACAAAGCGTAGGTGTCACTGGCACGTTCGAGAGGTGCGGATGGAGTATCTGAAGGACGAAGAGAAAAATGGCGGATCAACAGAAGAGACGCTGGAAGGACGAAACCAGACGTGTCAGTCTCTCTTTCTCTCTCTTTATCTATCGCGCCCTCTCTGTTATTATTATTCGAGATAAGAGTTTGCTGAATTGAAGGACCCAAGAGGAGGGAAGGAAAGGAAGACACGAAAGGAGGAAACTACCGGATAAGGGCTTTGGGTGTTGATGGAAGCGGTTCCATAGGAGCGAAAGAGGGTGCGTATGACGAAGGAAGCTGTAAAAGAACTCATCCAGAGGAGCTCAAAATGTACACACAGATATCCCGAGAAGAATTCATGTTTGCGAGGCGAATGCTTGCGTATATATATTAGGGTGTGTACATACATGAAATGTTACTACACAGAAGCTGCGAGGGAGTTTATGCACTTTCGTAAAACACCCGCAGGATCAGCGTCAAGTAGGTTCGACAACATTGTGTTGAAAGAACGAGAAAAAAAGAAAAAAAGAAGAGCGTAAATCCACAATACCAACTCCACTTTGGCGAGAGGAAAGCCAGAGGGAAAGAGAGAGAGAGAGAGAGAGAGAGAGAGAGGGAGAGAGAGAGAGAGAGAGAGAGAGAGGATGAGGTGTGTTTGTCTTCACGGCTGGAGCGAATATTTGCGTTGGTTCCATGCCTCGAGCTGGGCGATGACTGACCACAATGATTATATTACCATTCACACACGAGTTTCTCTGTGCCCGAAATGCTGATCCTCGTGCTTGTTCTCCATTCTGGATGCAAAACAGCTTTGCACCAGTTTTTATTTTTCACAGCTGGATAAATTATCAAGGTTTACACCCAGAAAAAAGATCTAGTACATTTAACTAAATCCTAGTCAAGCCAAATAATTTTTTTTTAGTTGTAGGCCGGCCTAATACAACTCTATTCATGTCAACGAAATTTTTATTTTTTGAATAACCTACTAGGAAAATATATTGCGATCTAATAAATTTTTATTCAATATTAATAAATATTATTTCAAATATTTCAAATAACTGCAATAAATGAAATAATTTTAAGTTTTTATAATATACACAATATATATTTTTAAACATTTCAATCTTTGAATGTAGCTACACATATGAAGTCTACAATTTCGTAAAGATTCGTCTTTTCTTTAACAGAAGGGAAAAGAAAAAGACCCTTTTTTATGGGAATCCTTTTCGGGGATTCGACCATCTTGCGTTTTGCCGCAATGTTCAATGTATTAAATATCCATACTGAAAAATAAGGATATCAAACATAGACGAGCGTGGAAAGGATATAGGCGTCGAGAGGCAGGTTCGCTTGTGCGAGAGGTAGCCACCTGGCGGATTTTTGAGGTACTGACAAATCTGCAGATATGATCGAAGGAGATTACGGGTGAATAGGTATTTAGTAACAACGAATAGAATTTTTCTTCAACGCCTGTTTTTCAATGACAGGGAATTCAAATAAATAAATAAACATAGTGGAATTAAATATCGCCCAAAATTGGATGGAAAGAAACTTTTCTTTAAAGTAACTAAAAAATAATCAAATAAACGATTATAGTACCTACGACTAGATCTTTTTTCTGGGTGTAGCAGCGTAAACTAATGTATTAGAGGCTATCATTGATGATTGTTGTTAGAAAATTTTTTTTGTCGCTGATATATCAGGATTTAGAATTTTTAGTGATATATTATGATGTGCAATAATATATTCCTCATTTAGAATTTTTCTAACGTTTATGTGAAAAATATATTCCCGGAGTACTTTTGTTATATCTGAAATATATTTTTTACCTGAGGATATTTAAGACCTATTCCGAAATATATGGAGAATACGTAATTTAAAAAATATGTATATTTTGTATATTTGAAATACACTGACGTCCAAAAGTTTGGAAACACTCGAACCGATTCCACGCCGCACAAAAAGTTTCACTACTCTTTGAAAAAAGAGAATATTTTAATTCTACCCGCAGCGTTTCAGAGGGGACATATTCAGCTTTAAAAAAAAACAATCTGATTTTTTTTGAACCCGGTACATCCTTTGAAACATGGTCATTTTACGGCTTTTTTTGCGTTGAAATTTTGGCGCACGACCCATGCATTTTTTTAAAACTTTTTTTATATGATAAGCTTGTGGAGGGGAGTATAAGCTTCAATTTTATTATTTAAAAAGTTTCGTACGATTTTTTCTCCGCAAAAATATTCAATTTTTCATAAAAAAACGACCATATTTATAAAATGTAGCTTAACTCTAGAACAAGTGGGTTTTTGTGAAATCACTAGGAGAGTAAAAAGTTGCATACGATCATTCTGGATTCAGTGAAATTTTTTCAGAATTTTGACTCAAAATAAGAAAAAATAAAAATTTAGTTTAAAAAAAAACTTTAAAAAAATTCTGAAAAAATTTCATTGAATCCAGAATAATTATATGCAACTTTTTATTCTCTTCGTGATTTCATGAAAACCCAGTAGTTTTAGAGTTACGCTTCATTTTATAAATATCGTTTTTTGCGAAAAACTGAATATTTTTGCGAAAAAAATCGTACGAAACTTTCGAAAAAACGAGATCAAAGCTTATACTCTCCCCAACAAGTTTTTCATGTGAAAAACAGTTTAAAAAAATGTGCATGGGTACTGCACCAAAATTTCAATGCCAAAAAAAAGTTAAAAAACGACCATGTTTCGAAATTCGAAATTTTTTTTTGGAAAAAGTGGAATGAAGCTGAATATATCCCCTTTGGAACGCCGCTTGTTGAATTGAAATATCTTTATTTTTAAAAGAGCAGTGAAACTTTTCGTGCGAAGCGGAATCGGGGTAAGTGTTTCCAACCTCTTGTACGAAAGTGTATATTCCCTAAATTCGTTTAAATATACTTTGTTTCGATGAGGATTCATCAACTAGTCGATTCGAAAAAGTTGCCTAAAATCTTCATCACTTGCTGCAAAAAGTTGGGTTTTTCCGTTGACGACTCATTAAATTTGAAAAAAAATTTGCGAATGAACGAATAAAACGAATGGAGAAAAAAAAATATTATTCACACGATATTGCCCCCATGAAGAAGGATTTTATCATCACAAAATATACGTAATCTTTAAATAATATATCTACAAAACATCTCTAAAGATATACATTTCATGTATCTAAAAATTAAACATAATAACAACAACAACAACAACAACAACAACAATAATAATAATAATAATAATAATAATAATGATATAATAAAAAGGTTAATGAAATATAATACATAAGATATACATTTCATCTCATGGGAGTAATCTACTCTAGTTGCACGGTAAAACCATCATTAATGGCAAATTATCAAAAAAATTTGAGAACGTTTAATGCGTAGAAGAAAATTTCATTTTCGTCGGTGGCGAATAAATTGTGATGGCTTTATTAGCACATCGCCGAAAGGGAACGCAAAATTTTATGCACTCTTACTGACGTCAACCGTGAACCTGACCGAGCTCACTTTTTATCTCTGAAATATTTTTACACACACACACACACACACATTAAAAATTCCTAAGGTAGCGCAAAACGGAGTAAAACGCCTAGAAAAATTACATAGCGGAAGGAAAAGTCGAAAAGCTTGCCAGCGAGTTTTTCCCGAGGCAGATATTCCATAAAGCATATAAAAAACTGAATAAAAGTGAATTTTATAATTTTACAATCGAGATAATTATACAAGCGAGAAGCATCGAGGAGTAAAAAAAGCTTAGAGAGTCTGTAAAGAAAAAGGGTCAAGAGGAGGCAGATTTAATTTTAAAGGCGAATAAAACAGGATTTTTTTTCAAGCACGAGAGACGGGGAGAAAGGTGTACGATTTTTCATGAAGAAACAATAAAAGCCGGAAGGTTGAGTTCCGTCGTCGTTCTAATCTGACGTGATGCAGCAGCACCGGCCGCTCGTTTTGATCCCAAGCTGACGGCTCAAAGCACTCCGACGAAGCAGTTAAAAACGTTTCGCCCGTTATTCAGGATTAGCGCAAGCCGAGAGGAAGATGAATGAAGAAGATAGGAAAAATTACGAAGAACGAGTGAGGACGGACGCGATATGAATTGTATTTTGTTTTCATCAACGTTTCACTTACACACACATGAATGCATGTGGCTGAATCATTGAGCTTTAGGGAATATTGCCGGGATGTGCCTACGCCGCGTAGAGAACCAGGGTTGAAGTATCTTTTACCGACATTGCTGATGGTGCTACTCCCCTTAATGGTCATTAGAGAGCATTGTGCCAGTGTGTGGCAGATGTAACGGGGTACATGGAAGTAACACACGGAGCGCATGGACGCGGTGGACTTTAAAGTTCTGAAGTTTCCATCGTCATTCCGCGTCTGGCGCGGTGGATTAACGTGGAAAATATATTATTTTGTTAGGGGAGACTAAAGGGGCTCAGGGTGGCTCAGAACGTTGACGCGTCGGAGCTGCCCGCTTTTTCATCTCCGCATTCGCTATTCTCGCCCATTCTCCCTGTCCCACTTGGGCTTCCTCCGGGCTACATCCATACAAAAACACCACGGGGATGTTGGCGTTTCCACGCACGTCAACCAACCCCGGGGAAGTTCCATGATCTCGTCCTGTCGTCGGCAAATTTCTCTATATATATTGCTACGCTGTTTATGAAGCACAGTCCCATAGTTTTACATGTCAGGCTCAAGGAATAATCCATCGAAACATGAGTTTGGGATGTGTACCGATGAATCATGGGCACATTTACCACTTATTTTTCTACCAGAAATACATCTTTACCACTATAAACCACTACCAGTAATATCACTACCAATTAACGAGTTTACGCTATAACATATCTGCCAAACAGAAGCGTTCCAATAAGCTTACCAAATAACAACCCTACCAGAAGAAATCTCCATCAAACGATAACTCCGTTGAACAATATCTACCAGATTTACTCTGGCTCTTTAACCCTTCGGTTTCCTACTATACCGACTGCTGGGCGGCTTCGTTTCTTCAATGGGGCGGGCTCCAACGTCGGTAAGTTACCGACCGAGCTGACAAGGCTTGTAATTTGGAAGAGAATAGCTACTCCTGGCAGAGAAAATCTATTTCTGGTAGAGAAATAAGTGGTAGAACTGTAAATGTGTCTGAATAATGAATGTTGTACCAGCCAAAAGTTTTGGTAGATCATGCTTGATAATTAACAATTGTTGCTCATTTTCATGCATTCTCGTTACTTGAATGCACAGTATTAGTAGATGATACGCAAGGATTAATGGTAATTGATGATAGACAATGAGTACGTCGTGGATTTACTTGAATACACATGAAATAATTCAACGTTACCAATCCTCGTGGTTTCTGCTTCAATTGGAATTACCCGGCGAAAACTCATTTGTTTTCCAATCAAAAGTCACGGAGCTCATTGACGAAACGTTACTTCGAGCAGAGAACCGTGAAATCGAAAAAAAGGGTCTTCGTACCAGAACCATAGCAATGTCTAACAAATGTCTTAACTAGAAACGAATGGAAACGACGAACTACGAACTTCGGAGAGCTTAATAGTGTGAAAAGTTTCTCCAGGCGTCAATGATCATCCTGCGTCTTCCCGGAAACGAGGTGAATTTTCGTCGAGCAATTGCCAAGAAGAGGGAGGAAAAAACTTTGAACTTGTTGGAACTTCAGACTCATTTGGGAGACTATTTTATATGATTTGCGCGAAAATTTGCAGAGTGAACCTAGAGATCGATTGCGTTGAAGATGTGAAATAATGAGTAGAATCTTTCGTGGAAGACATCACGAACATCAATCCTCGGTGAAATGAATGGTTTCCTGAACAAAGGACGTCAAATGTTGTAAAAATGGAGGTCGTTTGAAATGATCCATCAATGTCCATCTAAAATCTTTTAAATATCCTTCAACGTCTCACCCCAACTAATTGTAAACTTGAACAGCTGAATGGAAAATCAACAAATTTAATCCTAAAACAAAAAATTGAAAGCCTCCAAATTTGACAATTAATTCCTGATAGTTAAGACATTACTTAAAAAATCGTTATTGGTGGGAGTTCCATTAGTTTTGCTTCAAAAATTACATTGATGTATTTTGTTTCGTTCAGCTGAACATTCTACATTTCAAGTACATAACTAATTACGAATTCGGACTCTGTGAAGAAAGGCATCCCCAAGATTAAACCACAAGGACCAGCAGCAAGAAATATTTTGCCTCGGTTTCAAGCTTTTTCTTTGGACGTATAAAACACATTCTCTGCCCATCCCTGTTTTTTTCCGCCGCAAAGTTGCGTGAATTCTAGACATCCTAGCCCCGAAAAGTGCTAACCTTAGGTTAAACGTTCATGAACAACCCCTCTCGTCGTAGGCATTTGGCTCAAACTCGGGACTCAAATTCCACGTCTCATTCCCTCAAAAGGGTTATGCAGAGAACCGTCTGAAGTTTAGCTTTCATAAATCACCGCGTCAAACCTCTCGTTAGGTAGCTTTTCTTATATTTATCTCCAGTTTAAACTCATTCTCCCGCTCTCTCACGCCCTCCTCACTCGCTTTTCCGATGTTGAAATTCGATGCCTGACACGAAACTCTTCGTTTCACAGACTCTCAGCTTCTTCGCTTTCCAACTTTGACTGGCTTTTCCCCGAACACACTCACACCGAGACATAAATACCGTAGTTAACTCCCGAATACTTGGAAAACTCGGCAAGAGGAAAACGGAAGTTCCTTCGGGGATTCGACGAAAGAAAATTGCTGCAAGAAGAAACGAATTTTCTTTCCATCCTCGTGCCCGGGCCATCGTTTTGTTGCTCATTCCTTACCTCATCACGAGATCCTATAACGCTCAGCAATGCTGTACCAGTTCTGACCCAATCCCCTGTTCTTCCCTCCACCTTTTGACACGAAGCGTGTCACACTGTATCAGTTACGCCTTTCGGTATGTGCACGATCGTATATACATACATGGAGGAACCTACATCCGCACCGTCCAATCTTTCTTCGCTAACACCTGGACAATGACGAAGGAGATTTCCCGCTCGACCCTCTCCGTGTTAATCTTCATTCCAGGAGTTCATCTCCCCGGGGGATTGTGATGACCACGTATATGTGTATGTGTGAGTGTGGGTGGATGGGTGACTATATGTTAGGCACCGGAAAAGTCTCAGCGACCACAAGGTCTGCTTTCACCGCAGCGTATCTCCGAAGGGAAGAAAAGTGAAGACACAGAGGGTTGGTCTCACAGCCAAGACGACATTCCCACTACGCCGAATGTGACCTACACGAAGTATTCCGGGCCAAATCGGCAAACCTTCGATCCTGACTCTCTTCGACCTTAATACCAAATACTTTCACCAGGGTCCAAAAGTAGTTGGAATTCATCAGAGATTTTGGCAAGGAGCCACACTTTTTACTTTACATTTTAGATTGGGATGATGTTGCTCCAATTTGAAAATCTGAAAATATTGCGAAAAATAGGGTATGCACTATTTTTCTATAAAAATTGGGTATTATTGAAGGGGTAGTATTATCGAAAATAGGCGAAGAGGATTTGGCTGATAAAGAAATCTTGACAAGTTTTGGAGAGCTTTTTGAAAATGGTCAAAACGTGGACATGGTTGACATTGAAATCTTGACAAGTTTTGGAGAGCTTTTGGGAAATGATCAAAACGTGGACATGGTTGAAATTGAATGGGTTCGAGATCAGATTTGACCAGGAATGTCTCATATATTGTATAATATATATTATATATGTATAGGTATATATCGCCCTAATGGAGATATGTTGGCGGTACCAAATCCCAGTTCGCACACGCTTACCGATATCCCCGAGCACCTTGGGACATAGTTAGGATATATATATGGATACCTCTCGCCATTTCTTCAGCTTTATTCCTCATCTCGGCTCCGCCACTCGCGCGGTGAAATAAAATTTATCGCACGAGAAAGAGTTTCGTCGCGTCTTATATTCGTCGCTAGATCGTCTCCCATTCACCGCGCGACAATGTATGCGCGCGTGTGAATATATGGTAGCAAATTTTCTTCACCGGATAATCGAAGATCGTTCGATTATCGAGAAAATCGTGGGAAAATATATCGGAGTCAAGTTGGGTGAAAATCGACGTTACAAAATGGTTTCAACGGAGATTAACTGTGGTACTCTTGCAATTGAAAAAACCATCAACTATGAAACAAAATTTGGAATTAAGGGGGTATTCTGGTTTAGAAACTTACATTTTGAGCGTTTTGTCGAGCTCAATAAAAAAAAAAAAAATACAGTTACCATTCTTTTTTTACAACACATTTATTAAATTTTGACAATAAAAAAAAAAATTCCGAAAAAAATCGAAATTAAATAAGTTATAAGCTGGTAAAGTTGGGGGTAAAAAAGGGGGTGTTGACACGATTGCAAACTTTCCAGTCATCCGATGCAAAATTTAAAAAAATATTCTCAATTAGTAAGAATGTCGTTATAGCCTCTACCTCAGAGAAAACGAGAAAACTCTTTTTTCAAAGTTTTTGATTTTTTTACAATAGTAAAAAAAAATAATTTCGATACAAAAGCCGTAGGGGCGATGGATGGAAGATTGGTAAAAAAATCTGAAGTAAATCGGTCGAGTAGAACTTGAGATATCATGTCCGCCGTGTTGAGAAAATTAGTTTTGAGAAATTATTGGCTTAAGTTAATTAAATTAATTAAAGTAATAAATAAATTATTGGAATTAAAAAATGTCCTATCAAGGACATATTCTCAAAGGTCTAAACTTTAAGAAGATGCAAAAAAAGAGAATTTTTACAAAATTCTAGACTAGGATACTCTTAAAACGGGATTGATCCAATAGAGAAATAAAAATTGGGCCTTGAATTAAATTCCACTCCTTGGATTAATATATTGTCCTTTGACAGGAAAATTTTACGTTAGATTTTACTTTATGATTTTTTATTATCAGAACATTTGATCTTAGGCAGCAGCGCAAGAGTGCCTAAACAAAGATATTTGCGAAGAGGGAAAACGGAGAAAAGTTTGAGGCGCTCGGACACACGAGTTTGCTGGAAAAATCCTTGGATACACATAATTTTCCTTTTCGTAATTAACGTCGTCTATCGCGCCCGTTTCGAAGAGTTTTTCGAGAGAGAGAGAGAGAGAGAGAGAGAGAGAGAGAGAGAGAGAGAGAGAGAGAGAGAGAGAGAGAGAGGAGAGAGAGAAAGAGAAAGAGAGAGAGAGAGAGAGAGAGAGAGAGAGAGAGAGAGAGAGAGAGAGAGAGAGAGAGAGAGAGAGAGAGAGAAAGAGAGAGAGAGAGAGAGAGAGAGAGAGAGAGAGAGAGAGTTTCGATCGTTCTTTGTTGATTTTAATCTTCCTCTCGCCGTATATTTTAGATCAGAGGTAAATCTTGTTCGACGACGACGACGATGATGATAAAATATATTTCCGTTTGGCGAGTCGAAAGCTCAACGGAGTCTTTAAACGAGGAGGAGAAACGATATGGATTTTTTCGCCAGACTCCGAAAGTTTAAAGGGCAAATTTTTCAAAACCTGCGATTTTCGCAATTGGCTTTAATAAAACGAACGTTTCTAAAATTTTAGGGGTATTTTATTAGACCCTTCAACATTTTGAAACCATTTATTTAATACAAAAAACACTTATTTTATATCCGAAATACTAAAATTATTTGGAACGACCCAACTTTCAAGTTGTTCATTGCAGTTCGATTTAGCAAACTAAATTTTTGTCCAAAATGAAAAACCAACAAATTTCTTAATTTTCATAAAATCATCTTTTAAGTGATCCTAAGAGATGCATTAAATAAATTCAAATTTTCAAAACAATTTGATAAAAATCCGTCCACTTAACGTAACTTTACATTAAAAATGTCATAATTCGTTAAATTCATGTATAATAAAATAATTATATAATATAATTATATAATTCTTAATTTTCACAATAAAATAATATAAAAATGAAGAAACTCTTCGGCTACATTTTCATCATTTGCATAATACTTACCACAAAAATCAAGATTTTTATATTGAAAAAAATTGCCGCGTAAAATCGAAATATGCGATAAAACAGCCCCAAAGTTTCGAAAAAATTCCTTTTACCGGAGCCAAGAAAAAAAATGGCAAACATTGCACTTTTTTCAGAGTCCTAATTCAGGTTCGCCGCTTAATCAGAGTACACTTTTTTCGTGCCCGGAGAAGCACGAGCCTCGAAAAATATTCTGCAAACGCCTCTGGTGACTGTGTGTTGACTTTTTGCAGTATTTTTTTTTTCAAACTGCCACATAAATTGATTAGAGCAAAGCGGAAGTACACGTATTTCCCGTGCGTCACCGAAAAAGATTTTCCCGGTGCAAACTAGCTTTTGCACACACATTCAGACCTCTGCTTTTTTCCCTTCTTCATGCGTATTTTGCTCTTGTTTTTCTTTTCTTCCGTCTGTTTGCTCGTACATTTAGTCCGACAACTGGAGCACGAATCCGTATATCCGTATCATTTCAACGGGATCTCAAGAGTCACTTGTGTGTGCATTAGAGTTTCACATGAAGAACTCATTGGAAGACCGAGAATGTGAACGAAAATTAACCCAAGGCAGAACCAGCAAAGCGCGATTTCAGCGAATAGCAAAAAAACTGCTGCCAAAGAAAAGTCTCTATGAGAAGAAAAGCCTTCTGTTTACCAAAGACCAAAGTTAAATTAACTTAATGTGTTCGACTGATGTTGCCAATTTAATTACAGCGTTCGTTTCTGGAGAACGTATCATTTTTGGCCCTCATTGGGCCTCGTCAAAGTTATAGATATAATTATGCACGGAAAAAAATGATCAGCGACAATTCATGTGTAATATTTAAAAAATTACTGAATTCAATGCAGAATATACGGTTCAGAACTGTAATTCAGGCGTTTTACTGGGAATCCATTATTAATTCATGGATTTAATGTAGTTTCTACTTTTCAAACCATTATAAATGCTGATTTACACTGTAAAAAATGCAATGTTCACAGCAAAAAAATGACAAAGTAGAAGTAACAAGCAGAAATGACGAAATCCACTGTGTTTGAACTGTAAAATTTACAATGGTCTCTGTAGAATGTTCAAAGCACATAATTAGAAATTGCAGTGTTCCCAGTGAAAAATCAAATGCGCGCCGCAAAATATGCAACGTCAATTTCAACTTTTACAGTGTGGCACTGTAACGGGACGACCTGCGGCGTGCCACGATCTCTGCATTTCGCCCGAGATCCGCTAGATGGCGTCGGACGGCGCGCCCTCTCGCACCAGCGAGAGAGCCACCGAGCACCTATAAGGTCCGATGTATTACCAACACCGGCGTCGTCAATTGACATACAATTGTTGGAACATCACCCGCGTTCTGTGGTCGAGCAGTCCTATGGACTGAAATCTACATTTTCATAACAGATCACCATTGCATTTCGGTGACGCTCGTGCTCTTTATGGGTGTGAGGTTAAACTAAATTCGTTTCGTTAATTGATCTCACGATTAATTAGTCAAGTACAAGCCCTCGTAGTTATGAGCCTGAGCGAGAATAAACAACGGTTTATTGCACTATTTGAATAAATTGGAATTTATTCAAATATCGAAACGTTTCACTACACTATAATTTATTTTAGAAATTGTTGTGTTTTCAGTGAAAAATAAAAAACGTACCGCAAAATATACTACGTTCTTTTCAATTTTTACAATGTACACTGTAATTTTTTTACGGGCCCTGGATAATTTTTACAATATGAAATGTGTAAAAAGTTCACCGGATACAACAGAAATATAACGTTTCACATAGTGTACATTTTACTGTTCCACAGTGTAAAAATTCGTCTGATGGGCATGTACTATGTCACATGTGACATCTGTATATTGTATTAAAGAAATATGCAAATTTCACTGTTTGCCCTTCCAGGAGGCGCTGTTGATGGGGAAAACTGTAAAAATTAATGGGAATCTCAGTAGTTCTCACTGATCATTTTTTTCCGGGACGAGAAACCATTTAATGGCTGGAAAAGAGAATAATCAAGATTGCAGCGTTGGGTACAGGATTCTGTTTCGTTCTTTTGGATTTATTTACGAACGAAAAAAAGAGGGTGACAAAAGAAATAAGAAGGAAAATCGAAAGAGGGATTCGTACAGAAACGAGTTACTTTTTTCTCACTGCTGACAACGATGTATAGATATATGTATACTGTCGTCCAAAAGTTTGGAAACATTCGCCCGATTCCGCGCCGAAACAAAAAGTTTCACTGCTTTTTTAAAAATGAAGATATTTCAATTCAACAGGCGGCGTTCCAAAGGGGACATATTCAGCTTCATTTTGCTTTTTCCAAGAAAAAATTTCGATTTTTTAAAACCCGGTACGCTCTTTGAAACATCGCAATTTTTCAGCTTTTTTTACGTTGAAATTTTTGCGCACGACCCATGAAAATTTGTTTAAATTATTTTTCGCGTGAAAAACTTGTGGGGCGGAGTAAAAGCTTCAATTTCGTTTTTTTTAAAGTTTTGTACGATTTTTTTTCGCAAAAATATTCAATTTTTCCCAAAAAACGACCGTATCTATAAATCATAGCGGGACTCTAAAACTACTGGTTTTTTGTGGAATTACTAAGAAGATTAAAAGTTGCATGCAATTATTCTGGATTTAATGAAATTTTTTCCGAAATTTTTCTTCAAACATTTTTTCTGTCAAGGGGATATTTTTTTATCTTAAGGGGAGGCTAAATACCGACATTAGCACCTCGAAATTGGAATCAAAACTTGCTCTGGCACGAATGGATTGAAATCAATAAAATTTTGACAGTATCATCAGAATTATGGCACAGATGGAGTCCCACTGAAAAATTTTCGAAACACAAAAACAAATTACAGATCCGATTATCATCAAGAATCTGTAATTGAAAATATTAAATTATAATGTTTTTATCCCCTTAAACAATCGCGTCTCTTACCGCATCTACAAGGATTTTCCGATAAAAAAGCCGTAAAGATGAGGTTTTTCCATTAAAAAGCCGTGTAGATGAGGTAAGAAAGCCGATTGTTTGAGATAAAAAATATCTCGTTGGCGAGAAAAATGTTCGAAGAAAAAATATTGAAAATAAAATCTGAAAAAATTTCATTGAGTCCAGAATAATTATATGCAACTTTTTACCTTCTTAGTGATTTCACGAAAACCCAGTAGTTTTAGAGTTGCGCTACGTTTTATAAATATGGTCGTTTTTTGCAAAAAATTGAATATTTTTGCGAAAAAAAATAGTACGAAACTTGTTGAAAAACGAAATTGAAGCTTATACTCCCCTCCACAAGTTTTTCATGTGAAAAACAGTTAAAACAAAAAAATTCATGGATCGTGCACCAAAATTTCAACGCCAAAAAAGTCAAAAAACGAAACGGCCATGTTTCAAAGAGCGTACCGGGTTAAAAAAAATCGAAATTTTTTTTTTTGGAAAAAGCGAAATGAAGCTGAATATGTCCCCTTGGAAACGCCGCTTGTTGAATTGAAATATCTTTATTTTTAAAAGAGCAGTGAAACTTTTTGTGCGGCGCGGGGAGAGTGTTTCCAAACTTTTGGACGGCAGTGTATGTATATTTAACGAAGGTCGCAATTAAGTGGACATTCTGGAGGGAGAAAGAAGAGTTCGCGAAGGGGTTACACGTCGACCAACTCGACGCTGCGGTCGCGTCGTTTCGACGTATTCTCGCAGTTGTAAATTCGTCGTCGTCGCCGTCGCCGTCGAGGTTAAAGAATCCTCCGAACAGCTCGAGAGGGAAAAGATAAGGCGTTGATCTCTCATGCCGTCGTAGTCGTCGTCGTTGTCTTCGTTTTCACGTCGCCCGGTCGCTAATAGGGTACCGATTCGATATAATTGGCTATGGGGCGGCTCTCATCCTTTAAAAACCCCTTTCTCCAACCCACCAACCATTTGGACCCTATAATCAGACCCACATGGTTCGGACAGTCTCCCTGTCAATGCGACAAGTGAATACTGTGTGACTGTACCTCGATTCGAAAAAGGGCCTTATTTTTAAACTCTGTAGATCACGGAGACTCAAATACCGAAGGTTGAGGTACCGTTTGTGGTCACTAAACCCGTTTTGGTTAGTTTTGTTTGTTTCTGGAGAACGTATCATTTTTGGCCCTCATTGGGCCTCATCAAAGTTATAGATAAAATTATGCACGGAAAAAAATGATCAGTGACAATTCATGTGTAATATTTAAAAAATTACTGAATTCAATGCAGTATATACGGTTCAGAACTGTAATTCAGGCGTTTTAATGGGAATCCATTATAAATTAATGGATTTAATATAGTTTCGACTTTTGAAAC
This sequence comes from Alloplasta piceator, assembly GCA_946863875.1. Lineage (NCBI taxonomy): Eukaryota > Metazoa > Arthropoda > Insecta > Hymenoptera > Ichneumonidae > Alloplasta > Alloplasta piceator. The sequence goes on from OX333074.1 coordinate 49,806,954, forward strand.
CATTATAAATGCTGATTTACACTGTAAAAAATGCAATGTTCACCGCAAAAAAATGATAAAGTAGAAGTAACAAGCAGAAACGACGAAATCCACTGTGTTTGAACTGTAAAATTTACAATGGTCTCCGTAGAATGTTCAAAGCACATAATTAGAAATTGCTGTGTTCCCAGTGAAAAATCAGATGCGCGCCGCAAAATATGCAACATCAATTTCAATTTTTACAGTGTGGCACTGTAACGGGACGACCTACGGCGTGCCACGATCTCTGCATTTCGCCCGAGATCCGCTAGATAGCGTCGGACGGCGCGCCCTCTCGCGCCAGCGAGAGAGCCACCGAGCACCTATAAGGTCCGATGTATTACCAACATCGGCGTCCTCAATTGACATACAATTGTTGGAACATCACCCGCGTTCTGTGGTCGAGCAACTCAAATACCGAGGGTTGAGGTACCGTTTGTGGTCACTAAACCCGCTTTGGTTAGTTTTGGTACTAGGGTAAAAGCCGGATATTTGCCCCGGAGGGATAGTTGCCCCGGTTTTTAATACACTATGTTAGAGATGTCCCTAGCGTTAGCGCTTTTCTGTAACTATTAATATGCCCTCGCAGGCCTCAGTACCCAAAAGACATAGGACAGGGCCCACAAGTTTCGTCTGTGTGAGCGAAAATCTTCCGCGGTGAGACCTCGACGAGCATTGTACTAATGTTGGTGACTAATTTTTATTGAATAAATAATGTTATGGTTGAGGATTCGGTCAACTATTTGTTTCCTCGCATGCATTAGAGTTTCAACTACACGGTCCGATACGGTATATTGTTAAATTAATAAAATTATTTCGAAAATTCGAAATTTCACAGTTTTTCAATTTTTCAAGTTTATTTTTTAAATATCTCGAAAACTATTATAATTAAGAAAAAATCGTTCTGGGTTCGTCTCGAAGAGTATACTTGGGGCTAGGAAAAAAAATATTCCGAATTTTTTTTTTTTTTAAATAATGAATTTAGAGAATTTTGAATTTTTTAAAATCGTGAAAATCCACGATCAACATTAAATTCATGTTTGAATTTTTTTTATATATTACCTTGTACTGATCTTAAAAGATACGGAAATTTTCAGAAAGGTTTTCTTTTGTTTTTTAAAAATATGAATTTTTGAATTTTGGTAAGAAATTTTTTTTTTTACCTCTAAGTTCAGTAAAGTTAGGCAATCATTTAGTTTTTACTGCTCAAAATTACGAAATTACATGATTGCTCAACTTTACTTTTAGAGGTAAGCAAAATTTTTTTTACCAAAATTCAAAAATTCATATTTTTGAAAAAAAAAGAACACCTTTCTGAAAATGTCGGTATCTTTTAAGATCAGTCCAAGGTATTATATAAAAAAAAATGTACCAAAATCTTAATGTTGATCGTGGATTTTCAGGATTTTCAAAAATTTAAAATTCTCCAAATTCATCATTGTTCAAAATTTTTTTTCGGAATAATTTTTTTTCGTAGCCCCAAATATATTTAAGACGAACGTCTAACTATTTTTTCGTAACTATAATAGTTTTCAAGATATTTAAAAAATAAAATTGAAAAAATTGTGAAATTTTGAATTTTGCATAACTTTCGAAAAAAAAAAAATTTCTTTTGGTAGAACTTCGTTTTATGATGAAAGAAAACTTCTGACCAAATTTCATCGAAATTGAAACTGGTCGATTCCAACTATTAGTCGATTTGATATGAAATGACCCATGTATGGTGTTTAACACGACGGTATTATGCGCAATGATTTGAGCGATTGAAATCGCAGAAAAAGATAAACGAAGAGATAAAGTGTGCGTGTGTGTGTGTGTAAGGGTGTTCGTGTGAAATTTTCACTTCGTTGCTTTCAGTCGTCGAAATTTCCCATTGCTATACATATACCATTATCAAAGAAGTAGGGAGAATCTATTAGAGGAGTTATCGGCGGGGATTGCTGAAGCGGGATAATCGATCGTCGCCGAGGGAGAGAGAACTCGGTGGATTAAAAGGCAGTCGAGCGTGTGAACTGGGAGTCTATAATTTATATATATCAACTATTACGCATATATATATGAGGCATTCCACGCCGTTTCGTCCTGGGTCTGACCCTTCACCTCTCCGAATTTGTTTGCAATTTTTCATGCTTTTGTAGTACCTCTGAAAAGCACTCAGGATTTTTTTCAGATTTTTTTGGCGCAATTTGACTCAATTATAATTTTATGAACAGCCCAACTTTTGGCCCAAATTTAAAAATCTGAAAAAAATCCCTAAAATCCGGTTTTTTGTATAAAAAATTTCGAGCGTTGAGCCAAAGTGACCAGGGGCTTCCTTCTTTTGATAACAGGCTTTTTCAGATATAGAAACCTGAAAAAAATAGGAGACACCTGAATTCAGTGGATTTTTTTTAAACACGTTCAATTCAAAAGAAAATTTTTGAATAACGACTCGATCAATTCAGGTGTCTCCTATTTTTTTCAATTTTTTTTTTTCGAAAAAGCCTATCATCAGAAGGAAACTCCTGCCCACTTTGGCTCAATGCTCGAAATTTTGTATACAAAAAACGGGATTTTTGTGATTTTTTTCAGATTTTTAAATTTGGCCTCTTAAAAATATGCCTGTAATTTTTTTCAAATTATTCGTTCTGACCGATCACCGAAGTCGGTATTTTTTTTTTAACACCATCAATTCATACGAAAATGTTTGGAAACCGGCTCACGCAATTCGGATTTCTCCTTCTATTTTTTTTCAATTTTTTTTTTTCGAAAAAGCCTGTTATGAGCAGAAGGAAACCCCTGCCCACTTTGGCTCAACGCTCGAAATTTTTTATACAAAAAACCGAATTTTAGTGAATTTTTTCAGATTTTTAAATTTCGGCCAAATTTTTGACTGTTTATAAAATTATAATTAAGTAAAATCGCGCCAAAAAATCGGAAAAAATCCTCAGTGCTTTTCAGAGGTTCTACACAAGCATAAAAAATTGCGAACAAAATCGGAGAGGTGAAGGGTCAGACCCAGGTCGAAACGGCGTGGAATGCCTCATATATATATATTCCTCTCTCATCTTTCGATTTGAGGTTTAAACAGCACACCTCTCTGACGCAAATCGAGAATTGACTCTGCTCGACCGGAAACTCTTCTCTCTTCGGCTCACGTGAAAACTGTGGCTCGATAAATTCGCTTATACATTGATATAATTTATGCACGAGAACCAAATCGTTCGACATTATTATCGAATTACTATTATTATTGTCACATCGTTCGGTATTATTATTAACATCGTTGATTAATCTTTCAAAGTTTTACTCCGGACGTTTCACAAATTCATGCTTCTAATATTGACAAATTCAACTTTGCAACAGCTTGACACAATTTAACAACAATTCTATAAATTTAACTTTGACAAATTATTTTACTGTGTGCATGACGTGGTCTGAAACTTTTTCTATGAGAGAATTAAAGCAAGGAACTCGTCTAGAATTAAGAAATTATTCGACATAAGTTCCGAACGCTGCTTTTTCTTTTCGGTTTCGTGATCGAGCTGAATAATTAATTATATCAATGATTCTTTCGTTTAAAGAGAATTCAACAAAATGTATTCACATGAGAAAGATTGATCCGATGATTCTTTATTTCTATAATTCGGCGATAAAAAATGTTAAAGACATGTCCTATTTATTGTTAATAAACACAAAGATCAATAAAAACGCAATTGGTGAAAAAATAAATAAGTAAATAAATAGATAATTAGTTAATTAATTAGATCTGCTTAAATCGGCTGTAAACATGAAAACATATCAAATGAACGAGTAACAAAATTCAAAGCATTTCGTCACCTCCGACAGTAATCACAAAAGAAAAACACTAGACCTTAAATGAAAGAAGAAAGAGACTTGAAAAAAACGTAGGTCGCAAAACTACGTATTATTTTATGCTGTAGTAGAATACGAGCTTTTTGCAGCGAGGGGTGTCAACGCGATCACGAGAGGTTAAAGTTTTTATTAGGACATTCTATTACGTTTGAGGGTGGAATAAAGAACGACGACAAAGAAGAGCGAGCCAACAAAAAAGAGGAAACAATATATATATGGCAATTATTCTCCTGTGTATGTGTGTGCATATGGGATATTCTACGTCAACTTAAAAAACTGACTAGATTCGATTTTCCAAAAAGTAGTATGCTTGACTTAAATTTTGATCAAAAGTTTGGAGTTCTTAACAATGTTTTTGAGTTTTTTAAATTTTGCTTTTGTTCGTTGATTTTTTTAATCAAGTCCAACAGATAAATAAACCTGAAATTTGAGAATTATTATTATTATTATTATTATTATTATTATTATTATTATTATTATTATTATTATTATTATTATTATTATTATTATTATTATTATTATTATTATTATTATTATTATTATTATTATTATTATTATTATTATTATTATTATTATTATTATTATTATTATTATTATAACCAAAATGGAGCCTCATTGCAATGCGAAAAAATTCCTAAACTAGATTCGGCGGGGCGAGAGTTTGATTTTGGTTGAGTTGACATTGATTGACCCATATATACATGAAACACAGTACATTGGGCATTGTATACAAAGTATGAGATGGTGGAAACTGCAGCGGCGTGAGGTCGCAAACGCGAAAAACCGGAAGCTTCTCGCTGTGCTCTTTGCTTTTGGCTTTTTTTCTTTACTATTCCGCAGGCTCTTTCCCGCATTTCGTCGGCAATACTTTTTACTCGGCAAACTGTGCGTATGATTTAGGAAGCGCGAGAGAGCAAGCGAGAGAATGAAAGGGAGAGGCAACCGGCTCAAAAAGTTTTTGCGCCTTTCTTTTTCATTCCGAGCATCCCTTATTTTACTATCTTCACTTTTCCAGCAACCGCAAGCCCCATATACACCAGAATACGGACGTGTATTCCGCAAAACAAAGTTAAGAGCTGTACGCATGATGCAATATTCTTTTTTCTCAATCTCACGAAATTTTCAACAGACTTTTTCACAGCCGTTCAAAAGTTTGAAAACACGACTCGTCCCGATTCCGCGCCGCACAAAAAAGTTCACTGCTCTTTTAAAAATGAAGATATTTCAATTCAACAAGCGGCGTTTCGAAGGGGACATATTCAGCTTCATTTCGGTTTTTCCAAAAAAATTTTTCGATTTTTTTTTAACCCGATACGCTCTTTGAAACATGGTCATTTTTCGGCTTTTTTTTGGCGTTGAAATTTTGACGCACAACTCATGAACATCTTTTAAAACTATTTTTCGCATGAAAAACTTGTGAGCGGGATTATGAGCTTCAATTTCGTTTTTTAAAAAATTTCGTACAATTTTTTTTCGCTATAATATTCCATTTTTCGCAAAAAACGACCATATTTATAAAATGTATAGCGTAACTCTAAAACTAATCGGTTTTCGTAAAATCACTATAAAAGGGTAAAAAGTTGGACATAATTATTCCGGATTGAATGAATTTTTTTTTCTATATTTTTTAAAAACTTTTCAAACAAATTTTTCGAAAAAAAAATTTCGAAAAAAAATTCTGAAAAAATTTCATTGAATCCAAAATGATTGTAGGCAAATTTTTATCATTTCAGTGATTTCACGAAAACTCTGTGGTTTTTGAGTTATAAATATTTTATAAATCAAAGCGATATTTTATAAATATGGTCGTTTTTTATGAAAAATTGAATATTTTTGCCAAAAAAATCGTACGAAACTTTAGAAAAAACGAAATTAAAGCGTCTACTCCCCCCCACAAGTTTTTCATGCGAAAAACGATTTTTCAAAGTTTCATTGATGTGCACCAAAATTTCAACGCCAAAAAAAAGCCAAAAAACGACCATATTTCAAAGGGCGGACCCGTACAAAAAAAAATCGAATTTTTTTTTTTTTTAAACAGCGAAATGAATATGTCCCCTTTGAAATGCCGCTTGTTGAATTGAAATATCTTCGTTTTAAAAAAAGCAGTGAAACTTTTTGTGCGGCGCAGAATCGGGACGAGATTTCCAAATTTTTGGACGTCAGTCTATCTTGACGATATACTGATGATAATGCCATTTTATTTTGCCGATCATGCGCAAAAACTCCAAAAACCATTTTGGTAAGGCTTAAAAAATAAAATAAAAATAATAAAGAAAAATACAAATTAAATTACATTGAGTCTGCATTTATTAAAATCATGAATATACCAAATACAAACTATTGAATGGCCCCTCGATCTCATTCGTTTTCCTTCATCCCCATTCATAAATTATTCGACATATAATATACACGTACAAATTTACTTCACAGAAAATTTCAAAGGATCGTACAAACTCGCGTACGCTCTCGAAGCTTTCGTATTTTTCTTTTGACGAGAAAAGCGGTAAAGTGGAGAATGTCAACAGGAATAAGAAATGATGGTCACAGAGAGTGAGAGCAGGGCTGAGCAATATCTGTGCTTTGTTTTCGCAAAAAATAAAGGATTCGTGGATGGGAGCTTGCACTGGATAGGAAACTGGATACGCGTGACATGCGAGATTCGTCGAGGAAAAAGAAGAAAAATAAAAATAAAAAAATAAAAAAGAATGTTTGAAAGTGTCGGAGGAAAGGTGGAAGAGTGAGATTGAATGAGAGAAATCAGAGAAGCGAGGATGGAGAAGGAAGCGCAACGAGTGGGGCGTTGTTATAATCTGACATCCACGAGACAGCAGTTTTGTCTCGCCCGAGAGCTTTTCGTTCTGGCTGAGTGGCTCGAGAGTGCCATGCATCACTTTCGCAAGCATTGACATATTGCACGGGGTCGCGCCTCCCGTCATATCGTCCCTGTATCGCTCGTCTAGTTCACCGTGATCGTTCGCTGACACACACCTTTATCAACCGCCATTCACAGACGTCTATCGAAAAACAAATAGAATGGAAAAGTTGGTATTTATTCACCGAAATCCATATTCCAAGGATCCATGATTCTGTCCATTGAGTATTTCAAAGCTCGCTTTTTTTAATCATTCTGTAAATAATTTTTTAGTTCATCTCAATACACCCAGAAAAAAGATCAACTCGTAGGTACTCTAATCGTTTATTTGATTATTTTTTAGTTACTTTAAAGAAAATTTTCTTTCCATCCAATTTTGGGCGATATTTACTTCCACTTTATTTATTTATTTGAATTCCCTGTCATCGAGAAACAGGCGTTGAAGAAAAATTCTATTCGTTGTTACTGAATACCTATTCATCCGTAATCTCATCCGATCATATCGGCAGATTTGTCAGTACCCCAAAAATCCGCCAGGTGGCTACCTCTCGCACAAGCGAACCTGCCTCTCGACGCCTATGTCCTTTCCAAGCTCGTCTATGTTTGATATCCTTATTTTTCAGTTTGGATATTTAATACATTTAACATTGCGGCAAAACGCAAGATGGTCGAATCCTTGAAAAGGATTCCCATAAAAAGATTTTTTTTCCCTTCTGTTAAAGAAAAGACGAAGCTCTACGAAATTGTAGACTTCATATGTGTAGTTATATATTCAAAGATTGAAATGTTTAAAAATATATATTGTGTAAATATTTAAAAAAAAATTATTTTATTTAAATACATATTTGTTCAGTTTGAAATAATATTTATTAATATTAAATAAAAATTTATTAAATCGCAATATATTTTCCTAGTAGGTCATTAAAAAAAAAAAAAAAATTTCGTTGACATGAATAGAGTTGTATTAGGCCGGCCTACGACTAAAAAAATTTATTTGGCTTGACTAGGATTTAGTTAAATGTACTAGATCTTTTTTCTGGGTGTATCGTCCCTTTATCGCTCGTCTAGTTCACCGTGATCGTTCGCTGACACACAACTTTATCAACCGCCATTCACAGACGTCTATCGAAAAACAAATAGAATGGAAAAGTTGGTATTTATTCACCAAAATTCATATTCCAAGGATCCATGATTCTGTCCATGGAGCATTTCAAAGCTCGCTTTTTAGAATCATTCTGTAAATTATTTTGTAATTCATCTCAATATCCTAATTCTTGTCGCCATTGTGAAGCCTATTGAGAATGTTGAGTCCATACCGTCCCTTTCAAAAGTTTGGTACCTCTTCTCATTTTACTGAATTTTATTGAGATTGATAAATACTCAAATTCGTATCGTAACACCGTTGATGTGAAAAGAAGTATCGCAATTGTGCATATTAATGATCGAAAATTCTTACTTACGTATTATATCAAGTTTTAACAATGTTTTTACAAAGGATTAACGTTTGGATGTTTTGTGCAAACTTGACAACGCTAAAATTTCGATAGTGGAAACTGTTCATTCTCAAATTTTGTTTGATTATTTTATGTCGCAACTATAGAAATATAATATGAAATTACTTTAAACTGAAAAAAAAACGATATTTATAAACAATTTTAACATTGAAAGTAGTCGCTCTATTAGCTTTACATTTGGCAACATTGCGTGATTGGTAAGTTGGCATGACTGAAAACTGTAGAGAGTAAAACATCGAGAGCAGTCGCGACGATCACGATTGAATGTGAATCTGACAGCAAACGTAACCTCGAAACCTCTTTATGGTGCACGAAATGACGTGTCGTACGTGAACGAAAATGAGTATTTGAATTTCCCGCCGCTTTCGGTCTATGCGACGTTGCCCCTATAATGATGTTTCTTGCTGTAAAAGCCACGTACTTTTTCTTTATTATTTATTTTTTGGAACACGAGCTTCCTAAATGTGTTGAAAAAATTACACAGTGCTTCTCATATGTTTTTTCTTAAGTGCTATTTTTTTTGTATTTTCGGCATAATTTTTTATGACAACAAAAAATAATTACAAAGTTACTTCAGTTTCCATAAGGCTGCGTGTAATTTGTTAATTCACCTTCAAACATTTAGAAAAATCGATTATCAAACTTAAAAAATCTGCCCAAAATTGGAAAATTATCCGAATTGGATGAATCAAGCAGCATTTTGAAGCTTGAACGATGCCGAAAAGAATGAGTCCAAGTTGAAACCGGAATTCCATCTAGAAAAAAAGCTACAGCTATTTTAGTGAACAGATCCAATTTTGGCCAAAACGCGAAAAAACAATTTATTCAATTTTTGTCTTTTTAAACCTTATATCAATGTATTTTTCCCCCCTGAACATGAATATACCAAGGGTTTCCCCAAAAAATGAACATTTCTAAGAAATTTCATCAAAATCCTTTTTCGTTCAATTTTTTCCCCATTTTCAAAATTTCAAATATTTGCTGATCAGAAGACTCAAAAACGTACAATTATTTTTCTCCATTGTTTGGTGACGTTCCCGCAAAAGTATGCTTTTTGCTGAGATAAAAAAAATTTTTGGATAAGTTTTACGAGCGCAGTAACATTCTTTGTGAAAATCAAGCGCAGGAATATGAATTTAAATATAATAAAAATTATTGGTTTTAAAAATTGATGTCTGACATTTTACTACAGATAGCAACATATTTTTTATAATTTCTCTGATGCAGAGATAGAAAACGGATAAATGTGATTTAAAAAAAGGTATCACAATGAGACACTGCACTTTTCAAAAAAAGGGGCAAAAGAGGGTCGGAGAGGTACGGCGAGGGGCTGATGAGAGCCTGGGATCATTCCGTAGATATTTCGAATGTCGAGATTGATGGTTACCCTCGCGTTTCCTACTAATGTCTTTTCGCTGGTACCTTCGACTCCCCTCGCAGGGTCTCGAGATAGGACAAGCGGAAAGGGTGAGCTAGCCAGAGCGGATCGTTCGAACGTCCGGAGAGGAAGATGGATATTCGTAATTTCCCTGCTACCGATGCCGAGGCAAGGGATATAGGCTATGCCCGAAGCGTCTTGGCGTTTGAGATATATAGGGGTTGGTCGATATTACCATTTCTCTCCGTTATTCCTGCTCAATCCTAAGGCGCACAACCTGTTCTCATCCGTTTCATGTTTCTCCATTTTGTGCACATTTTTCTCCCACAAAAATCGTCCTCTTATCCCGGGAGTCCCGGAAAAACTAGGCATTAACTAGGAAATTAATTTTGGACTGCTAAGAATCTGATACTGCAGAAACATTCAAACAGTTTGGACAATCCTCGTCAATCGGACCAGATTTTCATCCCCCCCCCCTTCGTTAACAACCCTAATGTGTAGAGAAAATTTCCGCAGATCTGTGACAATTTTCCAATCAGCCGAGTCGATTTCCCGAAATCATCATAATTTGAAGTCATCCTGAAGTCATCTTTCAAATCCCCCCCCCCCTCCGTTAACAACCCTAATGTAGAGAAAATTTCCGCAGATCGGTGACAATTTTCCAATCAGCCAAGTCGATTTCCTGAAATCATCGTAAATTGGAAGTCATCCTGAAGTCATCTTTCAAATCCCCCCCCCCCTCCGTTAACAACCCTAATGTGGGAAAATTTCCGCAGATCTGTGACAATTTTCCAATCAGCCGAGTCGATTTCCCGAAATCATCATAAATTTGAAGTCATCTTTCAATTTGGTGGATTTAGATCATGATTATCAACGAACAACAATCCTCCATCAATCATCATGATGCTTGATAAATTTTGGAATAGCAAACGTCAAGAGCTCTCTCTCTCTCTCTCTCTCTCTCTCAATAAAGGGAGAGAACCGATGATTCACAGCGACAACGCCCTCGATGCCTCTGTTCTTCCTCTTCGATCCTTTCATCTTCCATTCTCTCCTTGTCTGTTCCTGTCTTCCTGTCTTCTCTCTTTGGCTGTGAATAAGCATCCTTCTCTCTTCTTCTTGATGTACGAGCTCTCGCGAACGAGCCTCCAAGCTCGTAAGACAATGAACGGGGCAGTCCTGCCACTGCTTCTGCTGCTTCTGTGCTATCACCGAGCTTTAAAGGAGTCCACTGGGGATCCCTGAGATACGTGACAGGCCAAATTCGCACGCATTTGTCCATACTCCTCTCCTCGTTCCAATTTTCTATATGCGACGCACACGATCCTTCATACATGCAAATACGGGAAGGATTCCTATACGAGGGATACGAGGTAAAGGAGCCATAGTTAATGACCCCTACACGGAAGAAACGAAAAAAGAAAAATTGGTTGGATCAACTAGATAGTTGGCTGGATCAACTAGATAGTTGGTTCGATCAACTAATTATTTAGTTGACTTAGTTTTGGTAACTAATAATCTAGTTGATCCAACCAACTATCTTGTTGATCCAACCAATTTCTCATCCGGCGCTCAGAGCAATAAGTGTTTAGTTGGACCAACTAAGTCGTTTTTTCCGTGCATACACATTGTGGAAGTGTAAGCGTTTGTTCTAACTCAATATTCTGGAACGACAAAACTAGCTAATATGTGTCATTCATCGTAAATTAAGAAAAGCCATTCTACTTTCTTAAAAAAGAACGTCAAGATATCAGTTTTCATGAATTAGTATCATCCTTTGATGATTGTTTCTAAAAAATGGACAAATCCCAATTTAACATCATTCACATCTGCAAAATTCAATCTTATCGTTGCAATAAAAGTAACGGCGTCAATTGAAAACTTTAAGAAATTGGATCGACGTTGAACAACATTTCCAGTTTCCCCAATTATGATTTCGCCGTTTGCGGCGCTTCGGCCATTTCTGTTTGCACTACGCGTAACGGTAATTAGTCTTTCATTCGTTAGGGGAGGTTCTGGGTCGCTGAAAGAAGTAGGAGGTTCGTCGGGTCTTTGGGATTTTGCTGTAGGAGAAAACGTACCTCAGTAATCATGCCGAGCACAGAGAGCGTCGAGAGCGAACGGAGAGAAAGAGAGCAGACTTTGCGTTGGTTGTTAGCTATAACATTGTGGTACATTGCCTTGGTCGCTTAGGGACTCACCGCTCGTGCTGTACATTCAACTTAATTCTTACATTTTCCGTCCTAGCTCTTTTCCTCTACACTACTGAGCTATATACATGTATATGCGCACAGCGTTGCTCTCTTTTTCTTTCATTCTCTCAGACAATCCAGGGATTGCTTGTTACCCTCTGTATTTCTCCGGGGAAACGAATGTGAAGCGCGCAGAGTAAAACCTACACTCTCGGGCAATTCACCTTTCGCGTTCAAGCAAGTATTATATACGTACACCCAACTTGGAGGTGAGTTGGTCGGTATATATAGAGAGCATATCTTGAAAACCACTTGGCAATGGAGAAGGTACACCATAATTTCCCGATCCATTCGAATTCTCGCCGGTATCTCTCCTTTAACTAACTCCCTGTTTCGGGTCATCACCGGCACATGACGAAGACACCAGACACTGTCTTCGACCAATTGGTGGATTCTTCAAAGCATGGACAACAGAAGGTGCAGATGAATCGAAGAATGTCGTTGAGGACACTTGATAAGCTGGGCGATCAATGACATCGCCCAGTCAATGTCAAGACCATCAATGACTGGATGGTTTGGACATTAATGTATCCATTGGAAATGCATAGTAGATAAGATATTTTGAAAAGTGGGACCCGGAACCAGAGATAGTACGGATGAGCCAAACGCTCCGTTGAATTTGATAGAGCACATCCAAGACAGGGAAGACAAGAAAAGAGAGGGCGAAGAGTTAGAGATAGAGCGAGTGGGATCACGGTTGAGGGAGAATTTCCCAATGGATACTCGACAAACTGTTGCAAAAACTACAGGGCGGAATTGAGAGGAAGAAATAGAGAGGGGAGTAGAGAAAGAGTAGAGCAGAGTCCTGCAGGACTTGGTATCCCGAAATGCTTGTCCGACGACCACACAGCCGACCGCGAACGCGTGGAAACGCTCGTTCGATTATTCCGCCTCGATACGCCTGAGGGACGTGAACGGGGTTTCTATTTGCGAGAATTCCGCCAACTGAGAGGGAGAAATCCTATAGAGAGAGAGAGAGAGAGAGAGAGAGAGAGAGAGAGCCGGAGAAAGGAACGATTGAGAGGGAAGCCTTTGAAACCTTGGAGCCCTTTAGGGAAGGTACACCACTCGCGGGCGATATCTCACCAATGGCAATGTGCAATTATCGTTTGCATGCCTGGACGACTCAGGCATATGGGAATTAGTATTAAAAGCCAGTAGCAAACTCAAATGATTGAATCGCAAGTTGTTAACCCGAGAACTCCAATCCTGTCTCTGGAAATCAAATTTTCCTTCAACCGTAAAGAACTTAATTTAAGGTTGTCCTGCGTCAAGTCTATCAGAAAAAGAAACTGATTTTATCAATCAGGGAAGTCTTCAAGTAACCTCCTGTCCCAATCTTTGAAACAATGTCGATATCGTCATCAATATCCTTTGGTAAGCCCAAAATCCTGCTCTCATGCGAATCAACCAGTCTTCCTACGCTTTCGCGGAAATTTCTCTGCTGTACCAATAGTATTCTCGCTATCGACGTTCATCTCGTGGTTCATATACACACTTGGCGAAAGGGAGCGAGCATTTCGCTCGGGCCACTTGAACGTTTGTCGACTAAAGAGACTGACGGCCTCAAAATCGCCCCGTACCGACGTACATTTAAACTTCTCGTATGTGTATGATGTGGTAACATCTACGTAACATGTGTACACATACGTCCGACGAAAGCAGAGTCAGATACTCCTGCCGTCATAGTGGCCAGCCGACGACCATAGCCTAGCAGTCAGAATGTCGGAAATTCATTGTCTATCTTGTTTTCCCTTTGCTGGCTGCTATCCAGAACCAACTAATGGAAACTATCGGACTGCCCAGGGGTGAACCACCCCCAGTTTCTCCTCTTCCTCTCTGGCTATGACCTGTGTATGTGTTTGTGTGTGTTAGAAGGGTGCATTCGGCCACAGTGCAAAGCAAAGAGGAGCTCTGGCTCGGCGCGCCCCGAGAGATGAAGAGAAAAAGACGGAGAGAAACTGCACACACGATTCATACATATAGATGAGTCATTCCATGTCAAATCGACCTCTTTCAATTTCGATGAAATTTGGTCCGAAGTTTTCTTTCATCATAAAACAAAGTTCTACGAAAGGGAAAAAAATTAAATTTTTTTTTTAAGTAATGCAGAATTCCAAATTTCACAATTTTTTCAATTCTTCAAGTTTATTTTCCAAGTATCTCGAAAACTATTATAGTTCCGAAAAAATCCTTTTGGGTTCGTTTTAAAGAGTATACTTGGGGCTACGAAAAAAAAATATTCTGAAAAAAAATTGGAAAAATGATGAATTTGGAGAATTTTGAATTTTTAAAAATCGTGAAAATCCACGATCAACATTACATTTTTGGTTCAACTTTTTAAATATAATACCTTGTACTGATCAGCTGATCTTGAAAGATCCTGAAATTTTTAAAAAGGTGTTCTTTTTCAAAAAAATTAATTTTTGAATTTCTGTACAAAAAAAAATGTTTTTTTTTACCTCTAAGTTAAGTTAAGTTGAGCAATCGTGTAATCTTGTAATTTTGAGCAGTACAAATTTTAAGTAATGACATAAGAATGTAAAAACAGCAACATAATTAAAATTCTTATGTCATTCATTGAAATTTTTACTGCTCAAAATCACAAAATTACATAATTGCTCAATTTTACTGAACTTAAAGGTAAAAAAAATTCTTTGAACCAAAATTCATAATTTCATATTTAAAAAAAACGGATTATTCTGAAAATTTCAAGATTTTTTAAGATCAGTACAAAGTATTATATAAAAAAAATCGAACCAAAGACTGAATGTTGATGGTGGATTGTGACGATTTTTAAAAATTCAAAATTCTCTAAATTTACCATATTTCAAATTTTTTTCGGGATATTTTTTTTCGTAGCCCCAAGTAAACTCTTTAAGATGAACCCGGAATGATTTTTTCGTAACTAAGTATAATCGGTTTTGACATATTCAAAAAATAAACTGGACAAATTGAAAAAAATGTGAAATTTTGAATTTTGCATAAGTTTCGAAAAAATTTTTTTTATTTTTTTCCTTTGGTACAACTTTATTTTATAATTGAAAGGAGGTGATTCCAACTATTGATCGATTTGACATGGAACGGCCCATATATAAACGTATACGTACTGCACGAGGGAAAGATATGTTTTACGTGCATGGGCCGAGATAGCTCACAGTGGGAGGGAGTGAAAGAGTTAAGTTTTTAGAGTGAGAAAGGGAGAACGAGAAGCGCGATTGATATTAAACGGATACGCGGGCGGCCAGCGCGGTCGAAGGCTTTGTGAGCGTTTGTGGAAACAGGGTTGCCGAGTCCGCGCGATGCCCGCGCCATCTCCACGGGAGCGTCGGTGAAGCTCTCGCTCGTCCCCTTCTTTCTCTCCGGCTCGCTCGGAGATTTCATTTCGTTCCACGTCCGAGCGTTCATCGTGTGTTTATCTTACGTTGCATTGTTATTTCGTTCTCGGTGAAACAAGCACAGACAGAAACGGAGAGAGGGACCGAGGTAGGAAAAAAAGGAAGCGATAGAACGAATGTGCAGGATGAAACGAAGACACAGAGAGGACGGCCGAGCGTAAAGCCCTAGTTTCTCGATAATAATTGAACCGTATCGCGGGGCCAAACGCGTATAAAAGAAAGAAAGATGTCGAAAAGACGTATCTAGCTATGTTTGTGTATATAGAGGTGAATTGAACAACGAATCGAATGGATAGTGGAAATAAGGATCCCTCTGAAGCTCGGAGATATCGCGAAGGTTTTTCTTATTCGTTGCAGAGTATTGAGACTTTTGTTTCGTTTGACTGGATCGCCAATGATAACGACACTTTCACACACTCATTCTTTTATTTCCTTACGATTACTCTGATTTTTTTGCGAAATTGTGCACATATATATTATGGAAACCGTTCCCACAAATGTTATGAGAAATTATCATGAAAATCGCTTTGTCAATAGCATTTCATCAAGGAGAAAACGACTTTGCTGCAGTAAAAAAAATCGTATATATATATAGTATAGTTGGTTACAGTGCCTATAAAATTAGCTGTGCACCCTTTACCCTCCTGAACACTAGTTCATTAGTTAGATTGACAAATCAAGTCAGTTGTGTTGACTAGTCGCGTTAACTAACTATAAATAGTAGATTAGCAGACTAATGCTAGGTGGTTATTGTAACGAAACAGATGGTCACGGTAACCAACACATACCCAAAGTTGGGCAGAAAACAGTTAATCCGTTAATCGTTGATTAACGGAGATAAAGTATTGCTTAACGATTTAACTTTTAAGTTAAATTTAAAAATTATTAACGGTCTTCTTAACTTCAGTTAAATTGAACTTCCGTTAACTGTAGTCCGTTACATTGGTTATTGCCCCGATTTTGTTTGTTTGAATTGCGCGAACGAAAAGGATATTGTTAGCATTAGTAGAAGTAGCAATAACGAAGAAGAAGATGATTTTTCCAGCACTGTTACACAGTCTGAAGAGAGGTCTTAAGGCCGGAAATCTCTGAAAAACAAAGCTCAGAATTTGGTAAGAACTTGGCTAGACTTAAAGTCAAAAGACTCTCTTTAGGATGCTCCTTTCTAGATGAATCAGTTTTAATAAATCTATTTAATAGATATAACACTGCTATTCCATCTAGTGCTGCAGTGGAACGTCTTTTTTCTACAGGAAAATATATTTAAAGGGCTAAACGATCATCGTTCTCGGATGATACTTTTAATATGCCAATGTTTATGAAGGGAAACATGCACCTAATGCAAAATGAGTAGGAATCTAGGAGTAATTGATTGCTATTGTTAATGTTACCTACATATATGATTCTGCATACTATCGAATTCTTTTATTTACCTGTGTATTATCTTTAATATATAATATTTAAACATCAATACAACTTCTGAGTGGTTAACTTTTTACGGATAACTTTAACTTGCGTGAAATTTACCAAAAGCTAACGCTTTAACGATTAAGTTAACTTTTGGAAAAACTTTGCCCACCTTTGCATATACCCAACTAATAATCAGTTAGTTGTCCCAACCAACCATTTTTTTCTGTTATGAATTCCGTCTGCACGTGCAAACCTACACGAATTACTTGTTTTACACCCAGAGTTAGGTCCAAAAAGTTAGTCAACATAATTGAGGAAGTAATATGCAAATTTCAATCTTCGCAATTTTTTCGTGACAAGAATCGTTTTTTCATTGGTGTTATCATTAGCCGACATTATGCGCGAACCTCTGAAACGATTCTCGAGAGCTCTGGATGAACTCAAGCATTTTCAGCGGATGGGGAAAATGCTCGAGGATAAAAGTGACAAATTCACGATTTGCAAGATGCTGGGAAGAAGCTTCGGCGTTCCTCCGTAGGTTTTTTACTCAACGAAAGGGGACTTAAGTAAGGTCGGAGATGGAGTAAGGTTACACGGGGACGAGAGAGAAGATGGGTAGGTGGAAAGAGCAATCATGCATAAAGTAGCGATTCCTTACCGCCCAGAAGAAACCCCGATGTACTCAATTAATAACCGGATTAATTCGAGCCTCCTAATCTCACCTTCTTCTTCTTCTTCTTCTGCTGCTTTACTCCTTCCAGCACCTTTTTACATCTCGTTTTCTCTCTCTTCCTCTTAGGTCCCATCTTTATTCTCTTGGCTTCCTCTTGATCTTGCAATTAATTACCAGGAAAAGAGGCCCCAGGAATCTCTTAGCTCGTAGAAATCTCTCGTATGCGCGACACTCGCTGCACAAACGTGTGAGCAATGTGAATATGCAAATTCAGCCTCCAATCGGGCTGTCACCAGCGCAATATTCAATTCGAAATAATAATCGTTGTATTAAAGATATCGCAAGGTTTCCTCCCCCCCCCCCACCCATCTTTTGCTTAAGTGGAGAAATGAAAAAGCGCACGGCGCGCAAACACTTTCGTATCTTCATCGGTTTTAATGAAGCCACGGGTGGTCTTTATATGATAATCATAATGGAGTCTATCGCGCACGTTATCATATATTTGATCATTATACGATCATTCCTGAGACAGCGCAAATTTGTACACTGTCGGACGTAACACGTGACTTCGGCAATACGAGATTTAATTTTTTTCCCGCTTCTTCACACGAATGGAGAGAAAGTTCCCCTCTTAAGGGGATCCTTGGGGGACATTCAAGTCAATGGAGTAAAAAAATTTCAAAAATTGTGTCTAAATCTACATTTGAACACGCTCACATATTTTTAAGCGGCTTTCCCGAACTCAAATTTGCAATTTTACATCAATTTTCATGGGTTTTCCGTTTGTTACAATTTGTTTAGCGAATTCGAGGGAATTATTTTATTTTATTTTATTTTAATTTCATTGTATCCAAAATGATGGTATGCAACTTTTTACTCTCTTAGTAATTTTACAAAAACCTATTAGTTTTAGAGTTACGCGATATTTTAAAAATATGGTCGTTTTTTGCAAAAACTTGAATATTTTTGCGAAAAAAAATCGTACAAAACTTTTAAAAAAAATGAAATTGAAGCTTATACTCCCCCCACAAGTTTTTCATGCGAAAACCAGTTAAATAAAATTTGCATGGGTCATTCTCCAAAATTTCAACGCCAAAAAAGCCAAAAATCGACCATGTTTCAAGGGACGTTCCGGGTTCAAAAAAAAAAAATCGAAATTTTTTTTTTGGAAAATGCGATATGAAGCTGAATATGTCCCCTTTGAAACGCCGCTTGTTGAATTGAAATATCTTTATTTTTAAAAGAGGAGCGAAACTTTTTGTACGGCCCGAAATCGGGGTGAGTGTTTCCAAACTTTTGAGCGGTAGTGTACATTTATATATTTATATTATATAATATTTTTTTCCCGTTTAGATCCTTAATCGAAAGAAAATCCTAGTGAAAGTCGTAGCTCTACTATTTTTTTTATAAACAAACGACTATAATTTGGAAATGAAGAATATATATGTTTATGAATTTTTTTTTTAATTCATCAAATAACTATGGAGAAAGAAAATAAACTGTCTTACATCGTGATCGAATTAAAATTGAAATTTCAATTTGACAAGAAACTGCCTAAGAATATGTTCCTGGACTTATTTGGCGTGAAGTTATTTTTATTATTTAATTACATTAAATTAATTTGATTAAATTATTTTTCCACAATTAAATCATTATGATGTAGCTTTTTGCTTCCTCATAGAGGAAGCTTTGTTTTCGTGAATTTTTTTTCGAGATTTTCATGTCAATATGTTCAAAATGTCCTAAAACATCGAGAAATCATATTTTTAAAAAATATCTGTATGTATGTATGTGTGTTGCTGCCTCGAAAAATTCGAACATCTATATCTCAAGACCACATTGGAGTTGCGAGCCGAGATTTTGCACATAAGCTGAGCTCCACAGCCCCTTTGTTTGTTATGAATTTTGCAAAAATTCATTGACGTGTGTGAATTTTATGCGACTTTGAAATTTTCAAAAAAAGAGCGTGGTTGCTCTAGCGTTCGCAAATTTTGCGATATCGGGTTTAAAAATATTAAACAGATAGTTTGAGTGTTAAAGATTATTGCTATTGAATTTCGCGAAAATCGCTCAAGGGGTTCGTGATTTATAAAATTTTGAATTTTTTGCAAAAAGCGCGTGATCGCTCTAGCTTACACATATTTCGTCATACCACGCTCAAAATTTGTATAATGGTAATTTAATGAAAGAAGTTACTTGGTAGTCAATTTTGCAAAAATCGCTTGAGCCGTGCAAATTTTATGCTATGTTGAAGATTTGAAAGAAAAAGGTTGATCGCTCTAGCGTCCGCAAATTTTGCGATATCAGGTTTTAAAAAATTATACCGAAAGGTGGAGTAAAAAATATTGTTGTTATTGAATTTTGCGAAAATTGCTCGAGGGGTTCGTGATTTATAAAATTTTTAATTTTTTTGGGAAAGCGCATTAACGCTCTAGCTTGCACATACTTCGTTATATCAGGCTCAAAATTTCCATAACGGTAGTTTAATGGAAAAAGTTACGTGGTATTCAATTTTGCAAAAATCGCTTGAGCCGTGCAAATTTTATGCAATTTGAAATTTTCAAAAAAAAGCTTGATCGAAAATTGTACGATACAAAGCTGCCGTTTTATTACACCGATAACCAGAGGTAGTAAAAAAAACTTGCAAATCGGAAATTTGCACATCGTTTCCAGAGTATTTTTTCGTATTTACAAAGCTTCCTCTATGAGGAAGCCAAAACTGTGACAGCTAACATTTACTAAAATTTGCTAATATTTCCTCATAGAGGAGAATTTGCAAATACGAAAAAATACTGAGGAAGGGATGTGCAAATTTCCTATTTGCAAGTTTTTCTTATTAATTAGGAACTGCGTTAGTGAAATTCTCTTCAATTTGCCTGAATTTCTCTTCGAAAAAGGTGCAAAACAAATTATTGAAATTTTAGTAATCGATTGACTTGACTGTACCACAAGGATAATCTCAAAGTGAGACCGAGAATGAAAGACCACGGTAGGATTTGGCACGATTATAAATCTAGGCTTTCACTGGTCATCTTGATACCCTCGGGCATAACTCATCGTCGCAATCATACAACTTTTAACACGTACTTTTAGCGAGTTAACGATTTTACGAGATTGTACATTTTTCATCCGGCAAACGAGTCTTTTATTTACAAATTAATTTCTCGTTATTTCCCAGCCTGATGAAGTCAAGCTTCGTCCAAGAAGGAACCGGAATTTGTAAATACGTTCTATAAATAAATAATCAAATAAAAAATAAATAGAAACAATTTATTAAAAAACTGTCTCATAAAAAAGGCTTTATTTCAACAATCAAGCTGGAAATTAATTTTTTCGAGCTTCTATTTCCATCGTAATACCTAAATTCAATATTCAACGCCATTTTACATAATTTTATGAATTTTGATATCATACGAAGGCATGTCAAAATTAACGAAATCAAATTCCACATTTGGACAGAGCAAAGGAGGTAAAAAATAGAGAATTTTTCGCATCAAACGGCTGACATATATATTCAGTAAAATGACGACTCCGCTAATTCAACTGATTGATATCGTTACAAATGGAAAAATGTTTTTTCTGTTTCGCAGGAAAAAAGTGATGTTCTGCACGGGGAATATTGGTTTCAAGAGAGACTCGCCTAATTGGAACATCGTTGCCATTGGAGGCTCATTAATTTTTAAACTGTCACGGAACGAAAGCACACGAAGATAGAACATGAATCCTCGCGGAAAATGCCGCCAGAGTATGTCGGAGGCCCTCGAATTGGTTAAACGGATCCGACGTAGCCATGACAGCCTCCGATTTTTCCTCTGACGCACTCATTCTCTCTCTGTCATTCTAATTCCCTCACAAAATTGACGCCACTCCGACGAATAATTATTCGTTGCACACTCTTAATTCGATTAGTAATTTTTTTTTCGTTTGGTTGTACAAACAACGCGAGATTTTTAAATAATAAATAATCAATAATCAATAAATTCAAGAAATAAAATAAGTGTGTAGTTGAAAAAAAATTTATGAGATGTCATTTCATTTGATTTATTTGTCGAAATATGAATATATCAAATCAATGCATTAGTAATATACGTATATATTAAATATATCAATATATTGTACTGTTACAGTTTATCTTCGAAAAATGAACTCCTCAAATAATTTCAAGGGGAATTAGTTTATTTTACGAGCTTTTGAAATCATTCAAAAATTTCAAGGCACATTAGCAAAATTAGTTGGATTGATCGAATTAATCAAATTAATTTTAATCTTATCAATTTTATTCATTTTTTTTTCATTTAAAGAGGTTCTATCGTTTCTCATGCGTTAGATAAATTCCAAGTTTAATTGTTTAAAATTTGTATGAATCTTCTTAACAATAATATTCAACTGTGGATAAAATTTGAGAAATATCTAGAAATATCTCGATTATCAGACGATAAAACCTTCTCAAATTTTATCCACAGTATAATACGAGGCTCAAGAAGATTCACGCGAAATTTCAAAAAATTATCTTGGAAAAATTGTATCTGATGATTTTGCCGTTACTTTGTATATATTATTATGATTATGGCGATAGAACCTCCTTAATGGAACCCAAAATTGAGAGAACTCTAAATTCGTTCATCGCAAAATTGAAAAAGTATTTATGGACTTTCACAAAACGAGTATGAAGTTGAACAAAAATTCATCCGATACAATTTCATAAAAATTACTTTTCAAAATATGAGTATATCAATTCGATAATAATAAACCTACGTATTGAATATATCAATATATTTTATGGTTATAATCAGAGCTGGGTAAAGTGCCGGAAAGTACTTTAAGTACTACGTACTTATTACTTGAAGTACTCAAGCTTTAGAGTACTTGAAGTACAAGTACTTGAAGAATCAAGTACCAAGTTTCAAGTACTTATCAAGTCTTCAAGTATATCTCGTAAGTTCTAGTACTTACATTTGATTTCTTATTCGGGTACTTTTTGTATCGAAACATATTTTCACCTTGTGCGCATTGCACTGAGGCAGATTGGAACAGAAGTATTGAAACAAAGAATTAAAAATAATTCAAAAATAGCATTGACGATTGTAATTACGATTCATTTTGATACAGGTTTGAAAAGAAAGAAATCAAGAATATAATATACATGGATTGTTAAAACCACTCCAAAACTTCGTATTCGTCTTCAAAAAAATGTCGTAGATGACAATTTCAAGGGTCAGTATGTCCATAAGTCACGAAATATTATTTTTAATTACATATTCAAAAGCTTTGTACATGCAACCATCAGCAAGAGACATTCAAAAGTACTTGATACTTTTATTTGAAAAAATACTCGAATACAGACAAGTATTTGAAATTTTAAGTACAATACTTCAAGTACAGGCCAAGTGATTGAAAATTTAAGAACGATACTTGAAGTCCTTTTCAAGTATATTTCAAGTTCTTCGAGTACTTTTCAAGTACTTCAAGTATACTTGAATACTTGATTACAGAAAAGTATTTGAAACTTTAAGTATACAATACTTGAAGTACAGATCAAGTACTTGAAAATTTAAGAAAAATACTTGAAGTCCTTTTCAAGAATGCAAGTACTTAAGTACTTTTTAAGTGGTACAAGTACTTGAGTACATCGTTTGGAAAAATTAACACTCTTCGAATAACCTAAAGGGAAATTAGATTATCTTTCAAGCTATTGATATCGTTCAAAAAATTTCCTCATCAATAAAATAGCTACTATATTGATAAGCTATTAATTCAACACAATCATGGCACTGAATAATGGAACGAGTCGAAGCTGCGATAAATTTAAGCGCAGCTTTCGGTGTATCACGTTGATACTGGCTCGTGTAATCGTAATTTTTGTAGTTAGTGGTTTATTTATATCCACATCCGTACATTAAGCCGTAAAAATTGGAATGAAAAAGATTAAAAAAAAAAAATGTACCCTTTGACCGAGATGGCCTAGTTCGATGCAACGAAATTTCGGCGGCCCTCTACGAGCCTCCACAATATACGGGGGGCTTTTTTTTTTTTTTTTTTTTTTTTGAAACCGTTCGCTCATCTGCCTCTCGCGCTCCATCACCTTCCGATAAATCCACTATAAAATCCCTCATCGTAAAAAAAAAACAAAAATAACTAAACATGAAAAAAAGGGTACATATACGCCGTCCACGCGCAAACAAAGGCGATCGCGTTTGCCGCGCGAAAAAACAGAGTTGCGGGTGACAAAAGGGAATTCGGGCGTGCAACGAGGCAATGGCGGATAGATAAATAATCCAGAATTGAAGCGGGCAACTGTGGGCGATCGTGTAAAACGCGAAAAGCGAATTGTCGAAGAAAAAAAAATGAAGGAAAAAAAAAACAATGAATATACGAGATTGAAAAACGGGGCAGGGAAACTGCGTTAAATGGGGTAATTAAAAAAATAAATAAATTCGTCGATGCATGATGCACATACATCCTGTTGTCGGGGGAATTTCGCACAGGACGATAAATCATATATGCCGCGTAAATAAAATCACCGCAGTGGATTTTCGAATGAGGGGAGGGGAGGGGGGGAGGGAGGGAGGGAAGGGTCGCATTTGGGGCTGAGGGGCGGCGGCGTAGGCCTCGACGCTGCGAGAGGGTTTCCGAGAGAATATTCTACCGTTGTAGACAAATTATTTTTTTGTTTTTTTTCAGATTTTTTTTTTTTTTGGCCAAACGCCGGCTGGTGCACGCGAAAACGCATGTAACCGATGTTTGTTATACGCGCGTTTGTGTTGCGTTTGTGTGTGCGATAATTTATCGATTCGCGCGCCGTTTATGAGGGCCATGCATCACGGCGAACCATACGGACTTGCGTCGTGATATCCGCGTTTTTTTTTTCACGTGTACACTTTCGCTCAAAAGTTTGGAAACACCAATCAATGTTTCTTGCCGCACTAGAAGTTAACGCCGTCAAAAAAAAAAGATAATCGAATTTTAAGAAATGCGTTTTGACGGGAAGGATCCGGCTTTATTTTGCATTTTTAAAAATATTTTTTATGATTTTTTTTCGATCCGGTACGCATTTTCGTACGTGACCGCACTGAGAAAAAAGTTCAGTTGATTCAATATTAATTTGTTTGAAGTAATGAAACTATAATTAATTCAACAAATGGATTTGGTTAACCATAAGATATGGGGTGAACGAAATTATTTGGTTAATTTCCAGATACAGTTTAGTCCAATTTACATGTTACTGAGTTGCTGTACAAAAATATTTCGTTGATTTCTAGTATATTTTAACTAAATAAATTTAGCTGTAACAAAAAAACAATCCGTATTTTCAATCACACAATTTATTTGGTACAAAGATATTTATTTGATTGAACTGAAACTTTGCCCATTCAAGCAACGATGTAACCGATTTAACTGTATCTTTATTGAATTACCAAAATGATCTCGTTGAACGTCGGGAAACAAATATTTGGTTGAGTCAAACAAATTTTTGCATTTTCAACAAAAAAATTTTCTCTGCATTTTTTTACTTTTTTTCTACCATCGTGAATTGGGCGGCGCATAACTTAAGGACATTTTTTTTGTATTTTTTATCTGCGGTACGTTTGAAAGGATTAGCAGACGCTCCATTTTTGTTTTTTAAAAATTTTCGTACGATTTTTTCTCGCAGAGTTATTTTACTTTTGGCTAAAAAAGACAAATTTTGAAAGACGCAACGTAACTCAAAAACTATAGAGTTGAAGAGAAAATGTCAAGTATAAAAAAAGTAGCGTACGTGTATAGGGAATCGCCTGGAATTATTTCAGAATTTTCCTATGCAATTTTTTTTTTTACTATTTTCGATCGAAACCTGATGATGACGTCCTAGCGAAAAGTTGTGTCTGATTGAAATTTCTGTACTTCATCATATAATAAAAATCTTAACGAATTCAGTAACATTTGGCATGCTATAAACAACAATTATCAATAATAATATAGCCCAAAAGTAATTAAAAAATTGTTTAAACAATTTATTAAGCAATGAATGAATGAACAATGATCAATAATTATTATCGATCATTGTTGTTTATAGCATGCCAAACGTGGCTGAATATTTTCAGATTTGTATTGTATCACGAAGTACGGAAATTTCAATGAGATACAATTTTTCGCTGGGACGTAATTATCCGAATTTTTAGCGAAAGTAGTAAAAAAAAAAATTTCATAGAAAAATTCTGAAATAATTCCAGGCGATTCCGTGAATACGTGCGCTACTTTTTTCATATCTGACATTTTCTCTTAAGCTCCATAGTTTTTGAGTTACGTTGCATTTTTCAAAATTTGTCTTTTTTAGCCAAAAGTGAAATAACTTTGCGAGAGAAATTCGTACGAAAATTTTTATCGGACAAAAATGGAACATCCGCCAATCCTTTCAAATGTACCGTAGATAAAAAACACAACAAAAAAATGTCTTCAAGTTATGTGCCCAATTCGCGATGGTCGAAAAAAGGCCGAAAAACGATCAGGTACAAAAATGCGTACCAGATGGGAAAAAAATCATAAAAAATATTTTTAAAAAACGCAAAATGAAGCGGAATTCCTTCCCGTCAAAATGCTTTTTTAAAAATTCGATTATCTTGTTTTTTGACGGAGTTATGCAACTTCTAGTGCGGCAAGAAATATTGACTGGTGTTTCCAAACTTTTGAGCAGGAGTGTATATGTGTGTGTCTCTCGTGTGGAGAAATTTTTAACGAAAAGCGAAACCAACCGCTCTTCGCGGCGACGATGACGCGGCCGGTCGCCGCGGCCGGTCGAGCGAGTTGGCCGGCACTCCACGCGGAAAGGAGTGGGGGTAGGACGAGAAGGAGGGGGGGGGGGGGGAGCTGCTCCTTCGGAGCGCGCGTGGAATTCGCGATAATAATTCTCGGGGGTCCACGACCCCCCTGCGATATTTCGAAGCCCCGCGGGGTGTTCCCTATAACTGCCAAAAATTATTTTCCCCGCTTGTATTATTATTAAGGTGTATATTTACGTACCGGTTCTCCTTCGATACACTCCTTTTACATCCTCTCGATTACTCACCTGTAACGTGAAATAAAGACGCGATTTATAGTAATCGATGAGATTTTATACTCTTCTTCCTTCTTTTTTTTTATGATCGACGATGTACGCGGATATATTTCTATTTTTAAACACAAAAATGGCGAATTTTGTGGGATCGGTGTTGAAGATACTTTTTTTCTGCGAATCTTCGATTCTAAGGATTCGAAGAGAATTGATAGAATTTCGTACATTTTGAATGCATTATAATATCCACAATTGAGGGGATTGAAGTTTTTATTGGAAAATATTAATTTTCCATGGCATTGTTAATTTAATTCATTAATTAATGATAATGGGTCATTCCATGTCAAATCGATCAATAGTTGGAATCGATTCCTTTCAATTTCGATGACATTTTGTCAGAAGTTTTCTTTTATCATAAAACGAAGTTTTACCGAAGGAAAATAATTTAAAAAATTTTTTTCGAAAGTTATGCAAATTCAAAATTTCACCATTGTCTCAATTTTTCAAGTTTATTTTTTAAATATCCCGAAAACCATTATAATTACGCACAAATTTTTTCTTACATAATACCTTGTACTGATCTTGAAAGATCCTGAAATTATCAGAATCTCGTTTTTTTTTCTAAAATATGAATTTTTGAATTTTGGTAAAAAAAAGTTTTTTTTAATATTTTTTTTTACCTCTCAGTTTGAAGCGTAAACGTAAGATACCTGTATATTAAGTTTACCTTCAAAACGTACTATTGGTCGATTTGACATGGAATGACCCTAATATTAATTTCACTAATAGTAATTTACCATGAAAATTAATATTAGTAAAATGTAAGCAAAATAAATATGTAAAATATATTATGTTTTAAGAGTAAAATAAATTTCGCCAAAAAGTTGGATAATTGGTTGTATGATTTATTTGTATGATGCATATACAATGCATAGTAGATGTTTGATTATTGAATATAATATGGAAATATGATTTATTTATATTTCAAACATATATCGGAGTGTAGTCTTTTATATTATATGAATGAAATCCCTTAAAAATAAATATATTATCGCTCTAAACGTTTCATGAGAAAAAAAATCACATGCTAGATTAATGGACAAACGCGAGGTCCAAATTCTATTATCGCAATGTCAATCATTCATAAATATTTTTTTTGCATATATTTTTTATAATAATAATTCATATGCATATTATCGTCGATATATAATATTTGTCATTGTAGCTATTTACAGGGACACTTGAAGATTAGCAAAACAATTATATTTCAATTTTTTTGCCTAAGTCAGATGTGAAAATTTGCAAAAAAAAAATTTATACTAATAATCGATGAAAACGCCTCAATGTTCCAACCCTTTCGATCTATCTAGGCCTGTTTCAAAAAGCACATAAAAATCATCATTTTTCGCCATTTTCCCTATTCTTGTGGAAACTTAATTTTTTTATCAGCATCCGATTTTCAATGGACATAGTAATTAAAATTTCAAATAAGTAGAGACATTTTTTTTCCTCAATATCAGACCCATTTTCGAAAGAAGCTTTTTTATTTTTTATTTTTTTATTGCCTTTTTTGTGGCCTTGAAAAATCTCGAAAATTGCAAAAAATCGACGATAAGAGGTATCTCTTATTTCTCGTTCCTTCACGCTGAAATTTATAATTCATCACACAAATCTGCCATTGCTCCCCCGCTAATTTTAACACAGCCATATCGTTTTCCATATGGAAAAGGAAAGGGTCGGAAAAGCAAATTGGCACGGTTCAAGAGGCCCAATTAAGCGAAGACAAGAAAAGGTGGATGAAGTTTTGCAAAGTGAAAAAGAGGAGCATTGAGCGAGGAAGTGAGATGAAGAAGAGATAAAATAAAGAGAGGAGTCGGAGGAGAGTTCACAATTTGCAACGGAGGAAAAGAAAGAAAATGTACGAACGAACGGTGAGATGGATAGAGGAAAGTGCATCGAGGGATGAAAACTGAGAGACGTGGATGGAAAAAAGCGTTGAAGTTAGGTTAACAGGGTGGAGAGGAGTACAAATATAAGGGAGGAGCGAGAGTTAGTTGGGAGAAACGCATTTCTTGGTCGTGGAACTCTCTGAGAGAACGAGAGATAAAGTTGCACGATTTTTCCTGCCCGTTTCGCGTAGACGTATAAACAGGTTTTCCTCACTCACGGCGGTTCTGCGAGGCGTCAGGAGAGCTTTCCCCGTTGGGAAACCCATAGAAAATCTACGACGATTCAAGCAAAGTGTGTATACAACTGGATAGAACGCATCACAGAGAAAAAGTGAGAGAGAGAGAGAGAGAGAGAGAGAGAGAGAGAGAGAGAGAGAGAGAGAGAGAGAGAGAGAGAGAGAGAGAGAGAGAGAGAGAGAGAGAGAGAGAGAGAGAGAGAGAGAGAGAGAGAGAGAGAGAGAGAGAGAGACGAAGGACTCTTCTCATTTTCCCTCGAGCACCGAGTTTTTCGCTTTTTTCCATCTCTAGCATATTTTCCCATAGCGTTCCTAAGGCGAATTTTTAACACGCTTAAAAAGCAGACACACTCCCGCATCTCACGTATATTCAAAAAATAAATAAGACGAACCGGGCAGAAATAAATCAGTCAAGTATAAAATGATTCTGAATCCTCAATTTCAATATTCTATAAATAATTTTTCAACTATGCAGTGACAAAGAATTGTTAATTCTTTATGGTAAAACAAGAGGGGCCATTTTTTTTAATGGGATGGGAATAAGGATGTTTTAGAAAAATTTCAAACTCTTCATAGGAAATTGTCATGAAAATACCAAATCTAGAACTGATTTCGGATGGGGGAGAAATAAATCAATCGAGTAAAATAATTCTAATTGCTCAATTTCAATATTCTATAAATAATTGTTTACCTATCCAATGACAAAGTAACAAAAAATTCAAATTCTTCATAGGAAATTGTCATGAAAATATAAAATATAGAACTGATTTCGGATGGAGGAGTTTATTTAGATATATTAACGCCAATTATAATGACAACTCGACTGATTTATAACTATCAGCGCTGCAGCGCTTCAGTAAAAAATCCGACATACTTGACTCACAGATGGTCTTCATTGCTTAAGAAAAAGTTGTTTAAAGGTTCAAAGCATGTGTTCGGAATCGGAAATTTCCTGGGGAACACGAATAAGCTATTTGCGATAAGGATTCGTTAAGGATCATACTTAAAAGTGTCAAAAACCATTTTGGCGGATCCATTTGCAAATAACCTTCGCTGATCCGAGCGCCGAGCTATGGAATTTTTTTTTTCATCGTTTGAAGGTTCAAAGCCTGTGTTTTGAATCGGATCATGTTTAAAAATGACAAAAATCATTTTGGCAGATCCATTTGCGAAA
This sequence comes from Alloplasta piceator, assembly GCA_946863875.1. Taxonomy (NCBI): domain Eukaryota; kingdom Metazoa; phylum Arthropoda; class Insecta; order Hymenoptera; family Ichneumonidae; genus Alloplasta; species Alloplasta piceator. The sequence continues at coordinate 49,836,711 of OX333074.1, forward strand.
TTTTGTTTTGACAAATTAATTGATGGGTCATTCCATTCCATTCCATTCCTCGAAGAAGTTTTTTTTCATCATTTCAAGGTTCAAAACCTGTGTTTTGAATCGAAAATTGCCTGGGGACCACGATTAAGCTATTTGCGATAAGAAAATTCCTTACGGACCATGCTTGAAAATCACAAAAATCATTTTCGCGGATCCATTTGCGAAAAGTTTTTTTTGACAAATTAATTGATGGCTCATTCCATTCCATTACACGAAAAAGTTTCTTTTCATCGTTTTAAGGTTTAAAGCCTGTTTTGAATCGGACATTGCCTGGGGAGTGGGGACCACGATTAAGCTATATTTGCGATAGTAAAATTCCTTACTGATCGTGCTTAAAAATGACAAAAACCATTTTAGCGGATTCATTTGCAAATGACCTTGGCTGATCCGAGCGCGGAGCTGAATGAATTCTTTTTTTCGTCGTTACAAGCTCCAATGCGTGTGTTTTGAAGCGGAAATTATATGGGCTACACGAATAAGCATTCACTATAATTCACTGATTTTGTCGTTCTGATACGACTGACATGACGCTCGGTTTCTGTAGCCGCTTCAACATGTCAAACTCATCTGAAAATCGCAATATGTGAAGTCGTCAAATTATGTTGTGAATTAGACAAAAGGGACGTCAGTTATTTTCTTAAGATTTTTTAGGCGTTCATTCAAGATTTTCAATTTTTCATTATGAGCACTGTATCTCAGAAAATATTCATCTAACAAAAAAAACATTGGAATAAAAACTTATTTATTTTTTCCACTTTATCAAAAAAAATTAAAATCATAATTTTTCTGCATTGAGAAAATTGAAACTTGGTAAAAAAATGAGAATAAATTTTTTTTTAACCTAATAACACACTTTCGATTTCGGAACAAATTTTACAGAATGTTTGTCATAGGGTAAAAAGTCTGCGAAAAAATTTTCAGAATGGCACATGCAATGGTTACGATGAAAAAAAATAAAAACCCTGCGAAATCTCATAACTGCATAAGGATTTCGCAGAGTTTTTATTTTTTCTCATGTCTGTCATTGGGTAAAGAGTCTGCGAAAATAATTTCACAATGAAACCTGCAATGGTTACGATAAAAAAAAAATAAAAACCCTGCGAAAGCTCATAACCGCATATAGATTTCGCAGGGTTTTTATTTTTTTTCATCGTAACCATTGTAAGTGCCATTCTGAAAATTTTTTCGCAGACTCTTTACCCAATGACCGACATCCTGTAAAATTTGTACCGAAATCGAAAGTGTGTTATTAGGTTAAAAAAAAATTTATTCTCATTTTTTATGCCAAATTTCAATTTTCTCAATGCAGAAAAATTATGATTTTCATTTTTGTTGATAAAGTGGAATAAATAAAAAAGTTTTTATTCTTATATTTTTTTGTTTGATAAATATTTTTTGAGATACAGTGTTCGTAATGAAAAATTGAAAATCCTGAACGGACGCCTAAAAAAACCTAAAAAAAATCACAGAAGTTCTTTTTGACTAATATTTCAAACTGGCAGATTTTGAACAAAATTGGGGAGGGTGAAAAAAAAGTGGCCCGGTTGAAAAACAACTCCTCACATATCGTTATTACCCATGAACTTTTCATTTGGGGATTCACTAATTCAATTCAATATTTTTTCAATAATTTTGGGTTCGGGTTTAGGTTTAAAAAAAAAATTCAATAATTTTGGATCGTGTCCATTTTGCCAATAATTTGGAAATTTGAAAAATAATTTTCGTGAACAGAAATACATTTTGACAATCTTTACTCTTATTATTGCTTTATTAACTGCTAAAAAATAATTGATTTCAAGTTAACAAGATCCTGGTACATTGTTTTCTCAGTGTATAATAAAAGAAAGTGTTCTGGCCCTGATAAATGTACTTTTCTACCCTTTTTAACCATACCATTTTTGCTCTCCACCCCCAAAAAATTGACAGTAACATTGATGACAAAATAAATCATATTATCGCATTCGATTCTCTTTAATTTGCAATTGGACAACTGCAGAAATTCGCAATGCTACAAAAAAATGGAGACACGCAAATTTGAAGAATTTTTTTCTGGCAAAACGTCGTCTCGAGGTCTGACTACCCAATTTTACCCTGTTCTTTCTTTTGGGGTGTGCCAGGGAATCGAGGAAACGCAAAAAAGGGTCGCTTCAGAAGCAGCGAGGAATAGAAAAAGTGACGAGCAAGTGGAAACGGAAAAAGAAGGTGAGGAAGAGAACTAAGAACGAGATGAACGAAAGAGGACGAGACGAATTTTCCCTCCTACGACGTTTTTCCCTCCTACTTTCGCACTCGCTGGGGCTCAATTCCCCGTGAAAACGTTTTTCAGCCTTGCCAGAAAAAGCGACAGAGAGAAAGAAGAGAGACAAAGATGTGTATTCGCGTAGCTCATGGCTTAGTTTTTTCCCTCTCGAGAGAAACAGAGAGGGAGAGAGGAAGAGGGAAGAAGAAATGGGGTGCAACTCCGCGGAGTCGTGAGATCTTCTCGTTGAAGCGAAGAAGCGCGAATAACTGGTGTCGTGTCCGTATGTATGTGTGTGTGTGTGTGTGTGTGCGTCATCCACCCACATAAAACGCGTCGAAATCCCGAGGATGAGACAGTGGTCACGGAAGTGGAAAAAGACACTTCCAAACTCACTTTTTCTCCTCACATCACTTTCTTTCCAACTCTTATTTGGACTCTTCTGTTCTTCGTGGAATCCCATACGTTAAAAAAAAACAAACAATAAAGAACGTGTGAACAACATTGAGAAAACAATATACCAGGATTTGTCAACTGTTAACAAATGTAAAGTTGAATATGGCGAAATAATTTATTTTTTAACAGTTAATGAAGATTATTAATTTTTATTTTTTACGATTCTTTCACCATTCATTTTCTTTTTTTTTGATAGTGTGACTATCAAGAAGCAGCAGTGACGATTACATTTTTCATATTGCAATTTATAATTATTATCTGCAATAAATATTATCGATTTATTATTTTCACGATACTTCCTGGATTGATCTTGTTTTTATTTCAATTTTTCGCTGGTTTGATCATTGATAGCAAAGAATTGTGTTGACAAAGAGACTTTATGTTGCTATATCCACCAAAGGTGTTTTTTACAATTTTCGTTGTATTTTCATATGAATAATATCAGAGCTGGGCAGTACTTGAAAGTACTCGATACTTGCAGGTACTTTAAGTACAGTACTTGCACGTACAAAGTACTTGAAAAGTACTTCAAGTATTGTACTTAAATTTTTCAAGTACTTCCGGTACTTGAAGTACTGTACCTGAAAATTTCAAGTACTTTTCTGTACTTGAAGTACTTTTTTCTAGTACGAGTATCAAGTATTTTTGAATGTGTCTTGCTGATGGTTGCATGTGCAAAGCCTTTGTATATGAGTCATTCCATGTCAAATCGACCAATATTTGGAATCGACCCCTTTCAATTTCGATGAAATTTGATCAGAAGTTTTCTTTTATCATAAGACAAAGTTCTAACAAAGGAAAAAAATTAAATTTTTTTTTCGAAATCTCATAATTTCACCATTTTTTCAAGTTTATTTCTTTAATATTTCGAAAACTATTATAGTTACGAAAAAATAGTTCTGGGTTCGTCTTAAAAAGTATACTTGGGGCTACGAAAAAAAAAATATTCCGAAACAAATTTTTGAAAAATGATGAATTTGGAGAATATTTAATTTTTCAAAATCGTTAAAATCCACGATCAACATTAAATTTTTGGTTTTTATTATTTTATATAACACCTTGTACTGATATTAAAAGATCCTGAAATTTCCAGAATATGTTTTTTTTTGTTTCAAAAATATGAATTTTTGAATTTTGATAAAACTTTTTTTTTACCTCTAAGTTAAGTGAAGTTGATTAATTGTGTAATTTTGACTGCTCAAAATTACAAAATTACATGATTGCTCAACTTAAAAAAATTCAAACTTTTGAAACAAAAAAAACACCTTGTACTGATATTAAAAGATCCTGAAATTTCTAGAATATGTTTTTTTTTGTTTCAAAAATATGAATTTTTGAATTTTGATAAAACTTTTTTTTTACCTCTAAGTTAAGTGAAGTTGATTAATTGTGTAATTTTGACTGCTCAAAATTACAAAATTACATGATTGCTCAACTTAAAAAAATTCAAACTTTTGAAACAAAAAAAACACCTTTCTGAAAATTTCAAGATCTTTCCAAATCAGTATAAGGTATTATATTTAAAAAGTTGAACAAAAAATTCGATGTTAATTGCGAATTTTCACGATTTTAAAAAATTCAAAATTCTTCAAATTCATCATTTTTCAAAAAATGTTGTCGAAACATTTTTTTTTTCGTAGCCGCAAGTATAGTCTTCAAGACGAAACAAACGATTTTTCATAACTATCATAGTCTTCAAGATATTTAGAAAAAAAAATTGAAGAATGGTTGAATTTTGAATTTTGCATAACTTTTGAAAAAAGAAATTTAATTTTTTTACCTCGGTAGAACATGGTTTTATGATAAAACAAAACTTCTGACTAAATTTCATTGAAATTGAAGGTGGTCGATTCCAACACTTGGTCGATTTGACATGGAATGACCCAAGTACCAGAATTTACGAGACGTACCGGAAGACTTGAAAAGTACTTGATACTGGTACTTGATTTTTTCAAGTACCACCGGTACATGATACTTCAAGTACCTACGGTACTTTGTACTCAATACTTGAGGTACTTTCAAGTACTTTGCTCAACTCTGAATAATATTATTGTCAGTCGCGAAGGAGGTCAAAGTGAGATATGCGCGAGAATTGATAATGCTTATGAAAGCAATATTGATAGCAAGACTATTTGCCACCATGCGTTTTAAGAGGCGAGGTTCCATACAACGGAAAGCATTCAGGGATTAGCTCTTTATTATCAGAGAAGGAATCGCATTTTTTGTTGCAAAGTAAAAAAAAACCATTCACGTACAAAAACGCGCGACCGCAGCGGAATACAGCTGATTATTATAGCAATGTCGTTTTTTTTTTGACAATTTTTCAACGCCGAGTGTATTTATCATCTTCGTAACTGATCGTTATCAAGGAGAAAATGGATTTTGCAGAGCGTTTGTTTGTCCGACGTCTGAGAAATGTTTCCAATCGGTACACATCAACTTGCAATTATAGACACGGATAAATATTTATATGGGGCTTTCAATCAAAAATTCATCATTGTCCCATGAAACATCTCAATTTTTCCCCAGTAATGAAAATAAAATTAACGAGTTTAAAAAATAATTAAAAAGCTTCTCTACTGCAAGTTTAAATTCACAAAATTTTCTTCACTCTGTTTCAGTAGCGAGGTTGTTTTTTTTACTCCTGTAATTTATATCTAGATTTTTTCTAGCCTAAATTCTTACAATTATCCGAGGAAGAATAAAATAAAATAAAATTAGGAACGGTCAATGGATTTGCATAAAATTGTTCACATGCGAGTAACGATCTGGATTGTGTCCTGTAACGATAGTTTTATGTTGCAAGTGTGGGATTCTCAAGGGTATTGACCGAGAAACAAAGCCGAAGAAATCTATAATGAACAAAAAAAATAACATTTGATCTATTATTGATTTTCTATTTTTTTTTGTTCACATACCTTGTAGAGTGATAAGCTCAGATATCGAATAAAATCGAATCAAAATCGAATAAAGCTCGAGTAAATCGAATTTTATTCAAAATTCAAGTAAATTTAATTTTATTCAAAATTCAAGTAAATTTAATTGTATTCAAAATTCAAATAAATTGAATTTTATTCAAAATTCAAGTAAATTGAGGTTTATTCATAACATTTTCGTTCATTCACACCACCGAAATTCTTTTCAATCTCGTATGTTAATTTTTTTCAAACAGGCTACTCAATTACATCAACATGAATTTCGAGCGAATGATTCCAGAGAAATGATTCATCTGTAATTGAGAACGCAGTGAACGAATGCACGGTGAATTTTCATTGATGAAAAGGTTTATTTGCATAAAACCAACAGAGAGAATCCACAGAGCGAGGGAGAAAATGAAGGGAACACCTAAAAATGGCTAGTTTTTAAATTCGATTGAATGACCTTTGGGAATTGGCTATAGTGCAAAAAAGTCAATACGAATAAAATGGTTATCCTGAATCTCATTCATGGGCCATTGTCATTCGAACATCAAAAAAAAAATAAAATACAAAAAAAATGAAGGGCAAAACTTTTATGGGTTTCCCTGATTGAATATCATTTCTAATTCAAAAAGGATTATTTAATCCATTTTATCATTTTTATCCCAACAAATTTAATCTTAATTTTTATTTAAAAAATTTTAACGTCAGAAAGGGTGTGATTTTTTCAAGCTCTCACCCATAAAATATAATTTCCCTTATCGAAAGGTATCCAGAAAGGAGAGATCCCAGAATTATCAAAATTCCAGAAAAGATGGCGAACTGGCTTCATCTCGAGCCAAAAAGTTCTCGAGATGGGTGAAATTCCTATGGATTTATGGGGTATATACGTTACATCGCATATTCATGTAATTGCGGTCAATGGAATGGAAGGGAAGGGGGATGTATGAAATGCATTACATCATATCGGATAGCTGCACTAACAGGAAACGGACGCGTTTTATTCTAATTCGGTTTCGAGTGAATGCGAAACGAGGGGAAACATTACGCACACAGGAGGATGCATCACATTGCAATGTTTCCCAATAATTTGCCAAACGACCCCTTAACTCTCCATTTGACAGGTAAAATCATGCATATTTACGCAAAGTGGACCTGTACATTTAATCCGGTTCCATCAATTATGCATTCCTGGCCGAACGGCCCCACGAAGTCGATAATGTTATCGTGAAAAGTAAATTAAGTTCGTAAATTTCATAAATACCTCCCGAGATAATAATTATTCACGATAAATCCGACCTACGTCCAAAAGGAAGAGGAGAGATAGTAAAACAAAATGTATTTCTGAAATGTGTTTTTCGTGACGATGGACAGTAAAAAAAAAAGATTAGCTTGAGGCGGTATTCTGGTCTACAGACCTACATTTTGAGGGTTTTGTCGACCTCGATTTAAAAAAATATATTTTTACCATTTTTTTTAGGACATTTAAATAAAAAAGTAGTTTAAGGCGGTATATTCCGATCCAGAGACTTACATTTTGAGCCTTTTGTCCAGCTCGATAAAAAAAAATTCATTTTTACCATTCTTTTTTTTACAACATATTTATTAATATTTTGACAATAAACAAAAAAAAATCGAGAAAAAAATGAAAATTATATAAGTTGTAAGCTGGTTAAGTTGGAGCTAAAAAAGGGGGTGTGCTGGCTGACACGATTGCAACCTATCTAGTAAACTTTTAGTTTACTAGATAGGTTGCAATCGTGTTTAGCACTTTTAGTTTACTAGATAGGTTGCAACTTTAAGAATCAACTTTAAGTAGTTAAACTTTAAGAATATACAAAACAAAATGATTTTAAAAAAATTCTAAACTGAAATTTCCCCTTAAAGTAACACTCCGACGTGACGGGAATAGTTGCTGCGTAACTAAAATAGCTATAACTCCGTGAATCATTAGGATATAAAAATTTCCTTTCGAGGATATATTCTCTAAGGTCTAAGCTTTAAGAATATGCAAAAAAAATGATTTCTTCAAAATTTTAGACTAAAATACCTCCTTAATGTTACGCTCTAACGTGGCGAGCATAGTTGCTGCGTCACTAAAATAGCTATAACTCCGTAAATAATTGGAATTAAAAAATTTCCTTTCGAGAATATATTCTTAAAAGTCTAAACTTGAAGAATATACGAAACAAAATGATTTTAAAAAAATTCTAAACCACAATACTCCCTTACAGTGACGCTCTAATGTGACGGGCATAGTTGTTGCGTCACTAGAATAGCTATAACTCCGTAAATTATTGGAATTCAAAAATTTTCTTTCGAGGATATATTCTTGATGGTCTAAACTTCAAGAATATACAAAAAAAAATTATTTTTAATAAATTCTAGACCAAATTACCCCCTTAAAGTGACGCTCCGACGTGACGGGCATAGTTGCTGCGTCACCAAAATAGCGATAACTCCGTAAATTACTGGAATATAAAAATTTCCTTTCGAGGATTTATTCTTAAAGATCTAAACTTTAAAAATATGCAAAAAAATAGATTTTTTGAAAATTCCAGACCAGTTTACCCCCTTAAAATTACGCTCCGACGTGACCGGTATAGTTGCTCCGTCACTAAATTAACTATAACTCCGTGAATCATTAGAATATAAAAATTTTCTTTCGTGGATATATTCTTAAAGGTTTTAACTTGCAGAATATACAAAACAAAATGATTTAAAAAAAATTCTAAACCAAAAGTAACGCTCCAACGTGACGGGCATAGTTGTTGCGTTACTAAAATAGCTATAACTCCGTAAATTATTGGAATTTAAAAATCGAGGATATATTCTTAATGGTCTAAACTTCGAGAATATACAAAAAAATTGATTTTTTTAAAATTCTAGCCCAAATTACCCCCTTAAAATGACGCTCCGACGTGACGGGCATAGTTGCTGCGTCACTAAAATAGCGATAGCTCCGTAAATTACTGGAATACAAAAATGTCCTTTCGAGAATATATTCTCAAAGATCTAAGAATTAAAAATATGCAAAAAAATAGATTTTTTGAAAATTCTAGACCAGTATACCCCCTTAAAATTACGCTTCGACGTGACGGGTATAGTTGCCGCGTCACTAAAATAACTATAACTCCGTGTATCATTAGAATATAAAAATTTCCTTTCGTGGATGTATTCTTAAAGGTCTAAACTTTAAGAATATACAACAAAAATGGATTTTTTCAAAATTACAGACCAGAATGCCGTCTTAAAATTGTATTGATGCCTCACAGTCTCTCACTTCGGCCATTTTCTTTTCTTTTCTCACCGTGTCTGTTGGAGCATAAGTTTTATGTTAATCGTGCCGTTGTACCACGCCTAATTGCCCCGTTTCACGCAATCGCCTGATGTGTTATTTCTAACTCACTCCTCTCGGCCCTCACAAAGATCCACCCTCGCTCTTCGGCGGGTTCTCACAGTGCACGATACGTATACAAGCAAATAAGAGGGAAAAGTTGGAAATAACGGCGCAGGTACAAGGAAACTCGTGTGCGAATTAAGAAAATGCTCGGTTCTCCGTGAAATTGGAATCACGATATAGTTGTTCGCGGACGAACTCCCCGAGCCAGGAAACATTCCGAGTTGTGGAAATGCCCCTTCGGAATCTTTGTTATTTCTTTCCGTTTTCTTATTCCTTTCAGTTTTCTTAACGTTACGTTCTCGATTCTCATCCCTTTGCGTGATAGTCTTTATTCTTTCTTTTCTTCCTCTTCTCATTCCCTACCGTTGCATTTTCCACTGCGCTGGATCAGACGAGGGCGCTTGGAAAAAGCGGCGCTTCGGGGTAGCAAAAAAACGATAACGAATCTTTGGTGCTTTGCGGCAGTGAAATTCTAAGGACACAATTGTTTCGGTACTTGAAGGAAATGGCACGCGTGACATAATGACGGATGCACAAAGTCCTTCAGAAACGGCGCAAAATGGCGGTCTTGGGAAAAAAGGAAGAAAACTTAAAAAGAAGATTTATTCTATTAAGACTTGTAAAAATAATCCTCAAAGTCAATCCTTCGATCGGCACACTACCGTCCAAAAGTTTTCTTTATCCAAAAAAAAAATTCGATTTTCTTTGACCCCGGTGCGTCCATTGAAACATGGTTTTGAAATTTTGACGCACGACCGATGAAAATGTTTAAAAATGGTTTTTCGCATGAAAAACTTGTAGGGGAAAATGAGCTTTAATTTCGTTTTTTAAAAAGTTTCGTACGATTTTTTTTTGCAAAAATATTCAATTTTTCCCAAAAAACGATCAGATTTATAAAATGAAGCATAACTCTAAAACGAGTGGGTTTTCGTGAAATAACTAAGAGAGTAAAAAGTTGCATATAATCATTCTGGATTCAATTAAATATTTTCAAAAATTTGGTTCAATATTTTTTTTCGAAAATTTCGCCTGTCAAGAAGATATTTTTTTATCTTAAACAATCTTTTACCTCATCTACACGGATTTTTCGATAAAAGTCCATGTAGATGAGGTGTTTCAATGAAAAAGCCGTGTAGATGAGGTAAGAAACTCGATTGTTTAAGATAAAAAAAATATCTCGTTGACAAGAAAAAATCTCGAGAAAAAAATGTTGAAAAAAAATTCTGAAAAAATTTCATTGAATCCAGAATAATTGTATGCAAATTTTTACCCTCTTAATGATTTTACAAAAACCCAGTAGTTTGAGAGTTACGATACATTTTATAAATATGGTCGTTTTTTGCGAAAAATTGAATATTTGTGCAAACAAAAATCGTACGAAACTTTTTAAAAAACGAAATTGAAGCTTATGTGGAATTGTATGGATTGGAGGTGTATTCAGGTCGAAAAATGCGAAAGTAAACTTGGAACTACATTTGAAATAAATTATAAACAAGCTAAACTAGAATGTTTATTACACTGACCTAAATGAAAGCACTATTTTTTTTTCACTTCTTATTCCATGAAATCATAGTTTTTACCATAATATTGGGGGCCGTGAAACGAGGGTTACATAATTTTTTTTTTAGAGGTATCGCAATGTGCTTTTCTATTTTCCATTTGATCAACACATGGAAAATGTCTATAGTAGTTTTGAAAGAGAAAACAATTATTGTATATGGAATAAAACGAAATGTAAATGGTCTCGTATAATAGTGTCCACAATTTTGCATTTACCATACAAATAATTTTATACATTGCAAAGGCCTCGCTGTTATCTTGCAGCATTTAAGTTCTTAAAGGATTTATCCCGAGACTGAATAGATTCCTATTTCATTCTCTAGAACAAAAGACCGCAAACCACATACATTAACACGTAAAATCATTGTGTACGCATCAAATCCTTTGGTTTGCCGCTTACACCCAGTATTTAGTTGGCGTATAGAAAATGCAAATGCCATTAGAGCCTTTTGTCTGGACAGTGTGCAGTTGGCGGATCCCGGTTAATCGTGAAAGAAATTCCAAATAATAGAATCGGCTCTATAATTATACATTAAAATCCTTTAAAATTGCATTTTACCTTTGCAAAAAGAATTCCACCATCGTGTTGTTTATAATAAAAAAATTAGGCAGGGGTTGGCTTTTTTTTAGTTGCAAAGCTGGGAATTCCTCGCAGGAAAGTATTTCAAAAGATTAAGGAAATAAAAAATAAGAATATCAATTAAAAATGCGACGCACAGGGTTGCGAAATTTTTAATGAAGAGTAATGCATTAACCATTACTCTTTTAATGGCTAATGAAATTAAATGGTTAATGGAAATTATTTTCATTAACCATTAAAATTTAATGGTTAATGAAAATGCAATTGCATTAAAAAAAGTAATGCATTAAATGCAACCCTGCCCATTACAATGTAGTGTGTAATAGAAAAAATTTCCATTACCTATTGCAATGTAATGTGTAATGGACAAAACTTTGATTGCAATTTTAGGAATGTAAAAATATAGATGAATAAATTATTGCAATTTGGCATTACATTTTATTGACTTAGGACTTAGATTTTCAGGTACCTTAAATTCTAAAAAGCATCTATATTATAATTCTAAAAATCCAAGTCCTAAGTCAATAAAATGTAATGCAAAACTGCAATAATTTATTCATCTACATTTTTCCATTCCCAAAATTGCAATCAAAGTTTTGTCCATTACACATTACATTGCAATGGGTAATGGAAATTTTTGATATTACATACTACATTGTAATGGGCAGAGTTGCAAATAATGTATTACTTTTTTTAATGAAAATGCAAATGCATTTAAAAAAGTATAATGCATTATTTGCAACCCTGGCGACGTACTATATTTCCATTCAAATCTGGCCTAAACCAAAATGGTGGTCTCTTATGAAACGCCATAAATTTCACTAAAACCGTAAATTTTCAAATATAAAAAAACTAAAAATAAATGTCTGCCTCTCTTATCGGGATAACTTCTGGTATTCTCTCAGGATACACTGAAAAGTACAGGATTATGGCAGCGAAGTTATTTTGTATAGCCGTAGGCGTATGGTTGCCCCACTTTTACGTATTGCCGCGAACGCCAAATACTTCTTATATTTCTAGCTTCAAAGCAAGAAATATAACGCCTGGGCCAATACGAGATGGTTCGGCTCAAAATACTAGGGTGGGGACCATAACCTTGAAGTATGCGGAGGCTAGGCAGAAAATGGCGACTGCAGCCATTCGTTTTTTTCAGTGTAACAGAATTTCAATGAGAAAAAAAAATGTAAAAAAAAGGTTCAATTTGGCAGGACTCGAGTACAGATGGATAGTCGATTTAGGGGGTGGTTTTCCACCCCGATGAGGTGATGAGAGCGGAAACCACGTGGTATCGATGAAAGCCAGGAGGGAGGCCCGCATATGTACCTACGTTTTAATAATACCGCCACGAATGGTCGGTAATTAATTAGCATAACGTCGCATTATAACCAGAGGGACAACAGCGGGATATAATACGTATAATATATCGTTACGGTGTTGGAGGCGAAGCCATACGCGTGTTTGTGGCGAGCTGAGCACGCAGAATGAATCACGCACGGAACATCGCTATACAGAAAAGGACCCTGGACATCAGACTGGACTTTGCGTGGACTTTCCAGTGTCTAGGCAGAGGGGGGGAGCTGCTATAAACCTATCCCTGAACGGCTCACAGAATCCATCACCGTATTATTACACATACAGTTACAGCATTACATATTGGCGCATATTGTGCACGTGTGGGTGGACAATCAGCCATTCATCGCACGAATCCTCCTGCTACATATTGCATTTATTGCTGGATCATCATTGCATTTGGAATTTTCGCGAAGTAACCTTGTCATGTATTCGAGTTCCGGGAATTCGTCGAATTTGGTCAGGATTTCTGAATAGGATTTCATGATGTCCAATAATTGGACAATTGAGGAAAGTTGACATAAAGATATTATGAGTATAAAAGGAAACTGACAACAGACATATTTGGGAAGATCAAGCAGTTCCCAGAGGATTCCCAGAGCAGGAGCTGAAATTCACAATAAAAAAAAATGGGGTTGATGAGGATAATAAAAAGAATTAGGTCTCTTCGAAGGACTTGCTACAAGTGGTTAGGAAACATCGTTTCCTAACCACTCATTGGGTCATTGGGAAAATGACAAACTTTTATTTTAGGAGGTTCATTAAAACGATTCGCCAGAAAAATTATTGTAAATTATCCTCCAATAGGAAAATCATTTTGGTTTTTTTTTAAATTTAAATTTGTCTCATCCAAGTCGTCTCGAAGTAGGCCACTCTGATACAAAATCCAAGATCTCTCTTCCATATTTTTTAACCCTCTCTTTCTCTCCTTATTTTTATATTTCTCTCGTAATGCTCCACGTCACATCACTAATGAACCGAGGGATAAAGGAATAGAGGAGAAAGATGAGCAGCCTAAAAACAAGGGGAAGAAAGAGAGCAAAGAAAATTGGTGGCAAGTGTGCCACGACTGTATGTTGGCTCGAGGAAATGAGCGTTTAGTGTGAAGCAAACGAGGAGCCAACTTCTATGGGATATTTTTTCGAGCCGAGACTACAATTTTGGTCTGTATCTCTCCCCTGGGGAAAAGACAAGCTGAGAGAGCACAAGCAACGAGAATCTCAAGTTAACTCGAAACACACAAAAGGCACGGTTTCATTATTCAACGAGAGAACTTAGAATCGTTAGAGAAATGTTAATACGCAATGTGATGCAAGCTAGCACAATTCCGGGTGCATCCTCATTTATACCAATGAGACACAATTAGATGTATCGTTCAACATTATCAATAATATATCAGTAAAAAAAAAAGTGGCTGAAAATTGTGTGGGGTGAACGGTCTGCTTTTGAGAACGCGGTTTTTTGAAACGCCATAAAAAATCGATTTATCAAATTGGCATACGTTTTTATTAGTGATTAACTACTTTTTAACGACCTTCGTTATTCTTCACTTGATTCGTGGCATATTTCGTACAATTTATTGTCCTAATTGAAGGAATCTTCAAAAATGATTCTGATGTATAGGGCTACATCTCTTGACGGGTCAAAATTTGCATTTTCAAAAAATATTTTTATTCCATAGTATCAACTTTTAGCTATTATTCCATGAAACTTTCATTGAAATATTCTTAAAATCAAAAGAATTACATTGTAAGAGTTAATTTGTGCAAATTTACAATAAGTGCAATAAAAAATATTGGGAGGTAATTGACAATCCCGTTTTCTTAAATTCGATCTTAATTTTGTAATAATTACTTAAAAATTACGACTTTTTTCATAGATTTTGTATGCTCCAGTTTCAATTCGTCGTCATTTTTTTGAAACAAACGATTTAAAAAATCGACTATCATAAATTAATTATGTTTATTATGAGCTTAAATTCTTCCTCTGGTTTTTAGATTTCAAATCGATCGTTTCAACCGGAGAATGGACTCCATCTGCCATGTTTTTGATGTTTTTCTGTATTTTTTGGGTTCGTCGGAATAAGTAAAGAAAAAAAGAGAGCGTCCAATTCGTTGTTAGTAAAAGTAGAAAAATCAATATATCGTAGCAAAGGGTCGGAAAAAAAATAAATGTATGCGAAACCCTCATTACTACGATGAGTAAGAGATCCGGAGGTCCGCGAGAGAGAAGCCCGCACAGTTCCGGGGAATTCGCGATTGCGGGTTTCCCCTGAGTAATTATATACGTACAGCGCTGTTCGTCGTACCGCGACCTCAAAACTACGGGTTTCGTCGAGTTTCGACGTTTCTCCGCTAGAGGAATTTTTCTCCGGGAATCGTGGGAGTATAAGTTCTCAGGGGTTTGCGAGAATAGCGCTGGAAGGGTCGTATCGCGTCCTGGTAATTAGGAGCAACCAGGTCAATGAGGGTCATCCTCGTTACGATAAAAAATTAAATGGACCAACTAAATTTGATGTTTGCACCTTCAAGAATCTCCATTTAAACCCCGTCGTGCCGATTTTTTCCAAAGTTCCTAACCTAAAAAAACAATTTTGTGCAAAATTACAGCTTTCTACATCGATGCCGAGGAGTCTTCCTGCTAAAAAAAAGTGTTTTTTTTCTCGATTTTTGCAGTTTTTAATTACCAAGAAGCGACCGAAAAATCTTAAAAAATTCTGAAAAATCAATGTCAATGTGGATGGATTTTTTTTTTTCTTTTTTTTTAATGCTAAATTCTATTTTTAATCATAGAATCTTCCTTTAAAACCATTATTTTGTAGCAAAGAGATTTTGCTACTATTATGACAAAAATTGACATGATTTTACTCTTCATTCCCTACATTGCGAAAAAAAAATTCCCAAAATTAGACCTGCAACATGTTGAAAAAAAATAAAAACGACAAAATTTTTCATTTTTCATTGGAAATTCATACATAAATCATTCTTTGGGTTTAATTAATGGGTGGTCGTGGCTGAAGTAGTTGTGAAACATAACAAATAGATGTAAGGAATACGATTTTATTGCTAATTTTAGTTTATTCATCCCTACTATCTATATTGCAACATATTAATCTTATTATCCAATTCAATTATTATCTAATTCAATGATTAATTTTCCAGCCATTAGCACCCATTTATTGAACCGAAAGAATTATTTATTTATGGATTTCCAATGAAAAATGAGACATTTTGTCGTATTTATTTTCTCTTAATGTGTTGCTGGTCGAATTTTGGAAATATATATATATTTTTTTAATCTAGGGAATGAAAAGTAAAATCATGTCAATTTTTGTCAAAATAGTAGAAAAATCGATTCGCTACAAAATAATGTTTATAAATGAAGATTCGATTATTAAAAATAAAGTCTCACATTAAGAAAAAAAAAAAAAAGTTTTCCCATCAATGTTTTTGAATTTTCAGCAGCAAGACTTCTCGGCATCAATATAGAAAGCTGTAATTTTGCACAAATTTTTTTTTGTTGGTTAGAAACCTTAGAAAAAATCGGCGCCACAAGGTTCGTTGGGGGCAGATTCATCATTCTTATCCGCCTTTTCAGCGAAAGCTACTGCATAAAATTTTATTTAATGATAAATTTAATCGAATTATCATTGACTGCGCCCATGACAAGATGACGACCATTGTTATCCCTCTGGACAATTATACGTGGGAAAGAACAACATTCGCCCAGGTCCAACGCAGTCATAAATTTTATAATACATGTAATAATACCGTGTAGAAATATTTTTCAATTCAGAGAAAAGTTAGAAATCTCTTCCCAAGCTTTTGCGATAGACATAACAAGGTTTTGTTTTACTGAGGGAAGTTGAAGGATCCATTACGTGATCCGCATTCGACCATTTCTGCGATTTCCCATAAAACACAAGGACCCGCATACCGACACACACATACACACACATTTACAGACAAACGCTGAGTAAAGAAAGACAAAGATAATAAAATAAAAAAAAGAGTTAAAAAGAGAGAGATAAAGCTCGAGATAGGAAATATAAGACCGTGCGGATAGAGAGAGAAAAAGAAAGAGAGTGAGTGCAGGGTGTGTAAAAGCAGCGTAGGCAACGAGGACAAAGAAGAACGAGCGAGGAGGATCAAGGAAAGGAGAAGGACGAAAAAAGTCTCTCCCCCATAGAAGAAAAACGTTCGTTGCTCTGTGCAACAGAGTAGGTTGGGTGAGCAAGATATCTTTATTCATCGTTTCGTTCCAGCCATCTACTCCCGACGAACGAAATTTGCATTCGAGATACTAGAGCCCGACGTGAAGCGGCTGAAAGCGTATTATAGCGCGGTGCTACCGTTACCGGATGTCCGCGCTGTGTGCTTGTCTCCTCGCTGCGAGGGCGCTCGCTCTCGCACTTACGTAGCCGTGTCGAAGAATCCTCAGAAAAGCTTTTTCCCTCAGCAAGTCCGTGCGATACTTTCGGACGCCCGAGGAAAAGAGGGGGGGGGGGAGGGGAGCAACGAGGGCCTTTAGTTATAGCCTGGATATTATTTCTCGAGAGGTCTGAGATAATTGTACGTTGACGACGCGAGAGACGCGTCTAGTCGGCGCGAACACACCTTAGACAAGAGGTAAAAGCTCCGTTTCGTTCTGATACTTTAATTTACCTGTGTTTTACTTTGAGTTTTTATTTACCTTTACTTTTAATGGACTGCTGTGAGTATGAATGCAGGGTGCGCTGGAAGCACCATAACACCTCAAATAAAAATATGATAACCTTGAATATGTAAATTGTAACATGATAATACTTATTATGTTACAATTTGTTATAATTAGTAATTATCTGACAAAGTCTTGTGGAGTTGAATCTGTAGCAATTTTGATAGCTGTCACATTTTTTTTAGTTTGTTTAGTTAAAATAAAGAGTAGTAGTAACATAAGTTAAGCCGGGATTACATGTCATTTTGGGATGGAGGTTAAGTTTGCATCATTGCAACGCAACGAAAATAATTTTTTTCAATTTATTTTTAAAGAGATTTACGTTTTGCTTGTGCATTTAAAATCTCAAATTTTCTATGAAGCTACTTTAAAATATCTTGGGAATAATGAATAAACAATTACCGTTGCATTTAACGCCGCAAACTTCAGTATCATATTTTAGGATAGTTAACCATAATTTATTCAGTCAAAGTTAGCACAGCCAAATAAGTACGAACGCTTACACCTATGACAAGAATTTAGTGCTCTTTTTATGCTAGTTAATTGCTCCACTCGCAATATTTATGTTTTTACTATTTTGCTAAAAAAAACTGTGGCGTATCAGTTTTAAGAAAAGCTAAAACAGCCACACTTGTGGAAATTTTTTTTTACCATATTTTAAATAGCAATTTCAAAAACAGCACTAAATCCTTATCACGATTGTAAGCGATCGTGCTTGTTTGGCTGTGGGAACATTGTGCACATATAAACTTAAATAAACCGCACACTTATCCTTAAGGGGATATTCTGGTCCAGAATTTTGAAAAAATCAATTTTTTTGCATATTCTTAAAGTTTAGCCCTTTAAGAATATATCCTCGAAACGAAATTTTTTAATTCCAATAATTCACGGAGTTATAGCTATTTTAGTGACGTAACTTTAAGGGGGTATTTTGGTCTAGAATTTTGAAAAAATAATCAATTATTTTTTGCATATTCTTAAAGTTAAAACCTTTAAGAGTATATCCCTAAAAGAAAATTCACGGAGTTATAGCTATTTTAGTGACGCAGCAACTACGTCGGAGCAAAACGGCCTATAAACGTTTTTCTCAAAACTACTTTTCCATTCAACCGATTTACGTCAAATTTGTTACCAATCTTCAATGTATAACTCTCCATCACCCCTACCACTTTTTTACCAATATAATTTTTTTCATTATTGTAAAAAAATTAAAAACTATAAAAATAGAGTCATAAAACGCCTTTTTTTGTTCAGACAGCCGCCATTTTGTGATTTTTTTCCGTTTTCTCTATAGTAGGAGCTATAACGACATTCTTACTAATCAACCCTCCGTGGTCACACTTATCTGGGTCGATTTGACCTTGTCCATTTTTGAACAAGTATTGTGACCAAGTTATCGGTCGGAAAAATCTCAAAAATTTACGGAACATCCTTCAAACATTCTAATGTATTAAAAATTAGTTTACAAAAAATCAAATGACTATATATTCAAAAGAAATCATCAAGAAAAAAGAAAAGTAGTTATGGGGTCGATGATTGGATAGGCTGCAATTGTGTCAACCAGCATACCCTTTTTATAGCCCCAACTTCACCAGCTCATAACTTATTTAATTTTCATTTCTTTTTAACGAAGTTCTTTTAGTTTATTGTCAAAATATTAATAAATATGTTGTAAAAAAAGCGGTAAAAAATTTTTTTTTTATCGAGGTCGACAAAACGTTCAAGATTTATGTCTCTAAACTAGAAAATCCCGCCTCAAAGAGCACTCTCATAGTGGCTTCGTGCAAGAGACTCGCGAGGATAGATTGGCCGAAAAGTAGATGAGTTCGGAGGAGTCTCCGTTGAAACATCCTTGCGAGGGAATGAAAAAGTAAAATAATATCGTCGTGTATATTATGAGGAATTTAATCTACGAATGGCTCGAGCAAAGTTCTTTTGTACCATGAATATTGTCCGGGAACTCGCGTTCTCCGTGCCTCCGCATAAATCCTCGAGTTCACTGCTAACCGGAAGAATAGCATCACCGACGATATTGCGCTACATCCAGTATCAGCCGAGAGAGTGCTCGGCACAGCCAGCAGCTAAGAACGTCTCAAACGAGACTTTGATTCGCGACGCGACGCGAGTCACGGGATTTTTATTGCAAGACGCGGACGAAGAGAAGAAAGTGGAAAGCTGCGAGAAGAGATGACGTTTCGCCTAGCATTATAACGAGGCTATATTAAATTTGTGGCATGCCTGAATCCTTTATAGTCGAGCTATATTCCATTTTCTTCTCGATGCTTCGCGCTCTTTCTTGCAAGACATCAAGTGCCTTCTTTTTTTTTATACATCACTCTCGGGCGAGGAGGAACCGCGCTGAATGAAGTGCCAGAATATATTCTTCATCCGGCCTTTGTCGTGATTCTACGAGACGCTTTTTCCATGATGCATTATTGCTTGGAAAACACGCTTTGCGACGGTATTTTTTTTCCAGCCCAGCACCGAATGTTTCAGCATCGCCGAACTCAGGACGATCCGAATATGAATTCGTCCTCATTTTGTAGACATACTTATACGAGAAATTTTTTCTCATAATCGCGATTGCTTTCTGCCTAGCAAGTGGTCATTTCTCGGGTAAATAATGCCAATGAAAATCAGCGCTGGTACCGAAGGAGCTCATTCAATTTTCCAGCTCAGCTGAACCTTTCACGTGCATTTTCCGAACCAAAACTGTCGAGATTGTCAGCCAAGAAGTACGAAAATCAGGAATCGGGGCGAGAGTTTCCAAACTTTTGGATAGCATTATATACAATGGTTTTTGTCACGTTGCTACTAGTCATAAATGTCTCTGTGAATCCCTGTGAAGTTTCATGTACAATTTCATAACTGTCAAATGACACATTCGAAGATGTCACACCTTAGATTTGGTTATTGTTACAGGTCAGACCCATTTTCACTATCACTAATCTTTTTTTCAATGATTCTTCTTCTATGATTGCATATCTATCGATACAGAACGAACGGATCATCTGAAGATGCAGTCAGTTAATTTCCAACTTGAATAAATAGCCTTCAGCCGTAAGAGGGTTGATATCAGATCATCAGAGTGAGAATAAGTCCAGGCATGTCTTTGTGAGTCGTTTGATGTCCGGAAATTAGCAACCAAGTACTAAGTTCACGTCTTTCGTATATTGATTGAATTAAGGTTCTGCGTTAGATTGAATTATGGTTGAATCAAGGTTCATTATTTTTAAACTCCATGGTTAAAACTCGCCTGGAGGTGACTGTAAGTATCAACGGGGGTATCATCAACAGCGTTCAAACCGGCATTTTCGATTCAAGATGACCCATCGTACGGCTCCAATCTCCATACTATTATTGCTAAGCTAGTTTCTATAAAGCCTTGATGAGATTGTCGATATACGACCCAGATGTGATTGCAACGTTTGCCGGATACAATTAGACACGGTTGAATGGATCTGTCGTTATTCCGCAGAGCTGCTAATACCCGATATCGAAGTTTACGGAAGATGATGAACACGATAGTTACCGCTGAATACCAACATGAGACACACATAAACACAGACACACAACGATAGCCAAGACCAGAATCAGAGTTTCGATTCTACATTTAGTACGAGTTAACACGCGCCGTGATGCCATCGTCGGAAAGAAAATGTGTAATTTGGTATCGACCTCGCAAACTCATTCGCTCGTTATTACAGCTGTGTTCTCACTGACGACCGAGTTGATAGCACGTATAAAGCGAATGAGAATTGCGTGCAATTTAGTAAACGGGCAAAGGGGTGTTAGAACAAGAGAGAGACAGAGCAGAGTGTTAGTTTCATTCGCGACGTGTGCATGTCGCGAATTAACCCTCGGGCGTGTACACACCAATTCCCTGAAACACCGATAATAACACCTCAAGACTTAAAACAACGAACATTTCCTCGCTCGGCAAACGCACGAGCTAAATACTGAAAAGAAAAACATCATGGATCCCAAGGCCATGATCGACAAAATTGCAGCTGTGGAAATTGCTGCTTCCGCCGTCGCTTTCGTAAACTGCACCCTCGTAATATTAATAACCTTGTAACGTAGGAATGGTCAGTTTAGAACAGATATTGAGTTCAATTTCGTGAACCTTATTTGCTCACTCTAATTTGAGGTATTTGTGACTTGTAGCGAGAATTTAAGGGAGTATTTGGGTCTAGAATTTTGAAAAAATCAATGAAATCAATTGGAAATATTGAATCATCGATCGCTTATGTCGAGGTGTGAAATCCATCGGAAGTATATGCAAAATTCAGGAGTATGCATACTCTAGTAAACCGGGGGGGGGGGGGGGGGGGAGGGGGTCGCAAAGTGCAGAGAAACGGGGGAAAAAACGTGGCGGCAGAGTGAAATGATTTTAGCGGAAAGCTGGTAGAGTCAGAACGATGATTGATTTTAAACGGCATTTGTCAGTGTCAAACCTCCGTCACAAGTCTATGTACAGAATGATCTAATGGACATTGACAGGTTTTCTCTCCCGCAACCATCGCGCATGTGGGCCCCGCACCCCTTCGTCACACTGACGCTTCCACGTTTTTTGAATGTTCCTTTTTGTTTGAAATTCCATTTTCTCGTCACACTACGAGAAACGCCAAGCCCAGGAAACACGTTGAAAATTTTCACCGTCACGCTCGTTACGTTTTCGACAATCCTGCAAGATGGCAGTACAGACTTGTTACATTAAAAATAAGATATCTCTCTCTTTTTCCCATTCTTTCTCCGAAAATAAGGACAAGCTCTTTGCACCGGTTGACAAAGAATTTGCACCTTTCCTTTTCTCTACGTATTAAGCAAACAAGGGTCTTAAGCAAAGAAAAAACAAAACTCATTCAACATTGGGAAATGGCTCGAAATGTTTGTCCAAAAATGCGATAATATTTGTTCTGACCAAAAAAATGGTCAATCGATCGTTCCGTTGTACAACCATTCAGTACTTGTTACAAGAAAATGGGTCAAGAATTATTTCATAGCAAAATAAAAAAAATTATGTCAGGCATACGAATTCTCCCTGAGGTGACATTTGCTCTTTCTCCTCTGTAAATTTTAGCGTAGTAGTATTTTCTCGTCTCGTCGTCCCGCCGTCTTTTCTTTATCATCGGGAATGGTCTGTCGCTGCTCTTCCCTCTGCATGCTTCTGGTGATCTTCTCTCGTTGTTGAATTCTCACTGGCTCAGGACAATCCGTAAGACTGTATATCGTGTCCCATGGGCAAAGAAACCAACGAGCACGGTCACGATCTTAAGCCCTTCGAAAGAGGCTTACCCGCTGATCGACAGCTACGAGTCGAGAAGCCACACGGTCGTATACCGAAGCATTGAACGAACGATGTGCGAGCCAGATCGCAGGGCTTGTGCGAAAATAACGTGAGATGGACGGTTTACATTGACGTTCTTGCGTATTAGCCTCCTTATCTTATTTTTTTCTTTCTTAACGTCGCCAATGTGCTTTCCAATATATATACCCTGGTTTGGCGGATGAGACTCGGAGGCGACATTTCTCTGTCTTATTTTTTTTCCAACGACTCATGACAAGGAGGGGAAGAGAACGCGAAGACACACGCAAGAGCACTAAAAATCTGGGAAACAGAACGAAGCGATGAGGATGAAAATTAAATTCCTTGAGGGGATATAACAATCCCCCATTCTGAGGGAGGACGTTTGTATAGTGCATCAAGTCACCCCATTTCAACCAATATTCCTCCTTGGATCCTTCCTCCTTATATACGTGTAACTCCATTCCTCGACCATGATTAAGAGTTAATCCTGACGCGGTTAAGATTGCCGTTTAATCAATTTCGCCCAAGATATAGTGGGAAGCAATTTACCCTTCCATGCTACATCAACTATAATGTTTGAAGGATGTTCTGTAATTTTTTTAGATTTTTTCGACCGATAGTTTCGTCACAATACTCGTTCAAAAATGGACCAGGTCAAATCGACTCAGATAAGTGTGGACACGGAGGGTTAACCAATTTTTAGTATACCTCATCAAACACTCGAACGAGTTTTTTTTCAGTGACGTGCACAGAAGTTAGCTTGTGGAAAGAGTCGACACATGTACCCCTTTTACATAAATTTTGGCTATTTTTGAATTTTAACTGACTTTTGTAGCTAATGGAGAGATAAAAGTTTATGAAAATAGCCAAGCATTGTAAGAGCCGATTAAATGGCCGCAAAGATAGCTGAATATGTATGTCGGGAAAACGATCACGTACGACAACTTTCTCGCGGTATCATCGTGTTCCCTTGTTGCCAACACTGCTTTGGTTATGGTCCTTGCGGCAGAATCTGTCTCATCCTTCCACCAACATCACCGCTTCCTTTAGTTTATAGTAAACATTGTGCTGAGGCGAATATGTTGCACCCAACACACAACCTCGGCGAAAACTGCTCTTTGGTACAGTTGTTCTCTTTCTCTCTCACTCCTTTGTCTCGGATTCGATGGTTATAAAGCCCTCCACCTACAGTTGAGTTATAATAATTGCATAACATGCCGTTGGCGAAGTTTGCGGTACAAGTATATAGTACTGGTCTCGGCATTGTTACTCTAATTACGAGGTAGCGAGTTACGAGCCACGGATATATAGACTTTGCGCACCATGCCATTCTAACCAGGCAAAGGATACAGACGGTATAAAAGGGGGAGCGAGAGAGTGAGACACATTTATCAGTACCCTCGAAAACAAGACATGGCTCCCAAAGAGCATGAGCAAAGCGCATATGAAATAGACACATCCCACATGCTCGTGCGGATGAAAGTTTCTCTCCGAACCTGACGAGAATTTGTACAAACGAACATAAATCCACCGAATAACGCATATCAGTTGATGTAACACGTATCGAGAGCGATGGTGGAAATACCTCATGAATGCTTTGAGTGAATGGTGAAACTATGTCCCAGCTAAATACAATCGTAAGCA
Organism: Alloplasta piceator; assembly: GCA_946863875.1. Lineage (NCBI taxonomy): Eukaryota > Metazoa > Arthropoda > Insecta > Hymenoptera > Ichneumonidae > Alloplasta > Alloplasta piceator. The sequence continues at coordinate 49,860,927 of OX333074.1, forward strand.
AAAGTCATTGTTTCCGCGAATATCTACTCTACACGTTGTCTGAAGTTAACCTTCACCTAGAAAAAAATCCAATTCTTTGATCCACGTCCTAATTAACAAGAATATAATGATTAAGTACTTATTCCAACCTAAACTAAAGCTGTTGTATTTTTTAACCGTGAATTATCTATGAATTTGACTATCGTGGATCACTATTGAACTATTTCAGCGGTATGTCGAATAGTTACAACGCAAACAGGTTTTCCCGGATGATAACTTACCGACATGATCGTAAAACTATCTTCAATTAGCCTGATATAGTTTTTGCGGCTTAATTTTTTTTCCCGCATAGTTTTCAGTCATACTCGAGGCTTTGAGAATGGGAAACAAGCTCGTGCTTATCATTCAGTTGTTCCATGTCCGCAGAGGAGACAGGGATATGCCGAGGAACTCCGCAGGGTAGAATGTGGATTTTATTCCTACAAAGTATTCATTGTACCGTATACTCCAGTAGCTCCTGTGCAATGAGAAGCTCTATGTCCGCAATACGATGGAAAAGCAAAAGAGAGGAATTATTATTCCCTTTCTACTCTGTGTTTCTCACACGCGGATGCCCCCGCGCCTTCTTTCCCGACTAATTCCACCGCGGCCAGACACATTCCCATTCTTTTTTACCCGTCATCACGCCCTCTGACATGTCTTTCTGAAAAATACCCTCCAAAAGAAAATCCGTTTTTTTTCGTATCGCCCAAACAGCCCGTAGGTAAAGAATTGTCGTCCATTTTGAACCATCTAATTAGCTGGCAATGAGAACATACTGTCTAATTCTCCTTTCAACGCGAAAAACTAATCGTTAGTTTTCTATTTGAGATTATCACGAAATTAATGATTCTAAAAAATTAATCAATTTTATTAATTAATATTAATAATTTTTTATTAATTATTAATAATTAATTATTATTAATTATTTTCTATTAATGAAAGAAATAATCTTCCTCCTCGCTCGCTTCGTCGAGAGAAGCATCGATGACTTCATATAAGCAGTCACCGGAGATGTTTATATGAGAATATCGTCTTGCCCTTGGGCGACACAAAGGAGCCCTATGCGCGGCTAGAGGCCTCGACGCCTCGGCAATGAGGACCGGGGCATTATTCGGGAGAACGCGGAGCGATGTAGATCGTTCACCATTTTTAACCAATTACTATTGTATCGAATCGACAGAAGAATATATATGTTAATTATTTCTATACCAGAGTTTCTTACAGTTTAGAAGAGGGATAAAGAACTTGTTTTATCTCCTGTGACGTGCGCGTGAGAGTATAACAAGAATACTGCGTATGTTTTGGTGAATACGGTGCAAAGTTGTACGAGTTATTGTGAACGAAATAAAGAATTCACCTATTTATCACGACGATACATAGTTCGCAGGCCATTAGTCGAACTACAGTGATAGTGTGATATCGCACGTGCTTCCAGTGAGCTACATTTCGTGAAATGTGAAATGTGTGCTTCACGCCAAAATTGTAAAAGCAAAAAGAGTCGTTTGTGCGGTAAAAATCACAAGATTCTGGTCATGTGAAACAATTTCTCGATACATATCTCAGTGAAGATCATACGATGATTATCACGAAAAATTAAGGATGGAAAATATATCGTGAAGATATAGAAAATCGTAGTAGTGCGATTTTACGAATATACAATTGCATTCGGCGATTTCGTCGTGTCAGAAGCAGTCGTCAGAGATGTTCATATGGGAATATCGTCTTGCCCTTGGGCGACACAAAGGAGCCCTATGCACGGCTAGAGGCCTCGATGCCTCGGCAACGAGGACCGGGGCATTATTCGGGAGAACGCGGAGCGATGTAGATCATTCACCATTTTTAACCAATTACTATTGTATCGAATTGACAGAAAAATATATATGTTAATTATTTCGATACCACTTTCTTCGTCCTCAAGCAAGATCACTGGCTCTGGATAAATGATTTCGAAGTTAACAGTCTGATTCAATATCAAACGCCGTTTTTCAGTACAGTAGTACTGACATTTTTCGCAAAAATTAAATACCGGCCGCAATTTCGTCATCATTCTAGAGCTTCCCCTAGCAGAAAACAAAATGCTAAGACGAATAGTTTGAACATAAACCTCAAATATCCTTTATGCGAAGAATATCTTCAAGTCTTCGGTAGTATAGTGGTCAGTATCCCCGCCTGTCACGCGGGAGACCGGGGTTCGATTCCCCGCCGGAGAGAATTTTTTTTTCTTTTGTTTAAATTTTTTGTACACAAACTCTTGTAAGAAATCGATTGACTTTCATTTTTTTATTGAAAAAAATATAATTTAATAATTTTACAATTACATAGATCCCAAAAAAGAAATTTTTCAATGTTCGCTCTGCGATGAAATAAAAAATATAATGATAAATTCTTTTTCAAAAAACTCTCTTGAATTTCTGATGAGAAACAACAGTAAAAAAATTATTTATAAACACAAAGAGTTTAGACTACAGAATTCTGACTATAGATATATGGCTTGTAACGTTCAAAGTATAAGCATCGGTGGTTCAGTGGTAGAATGCTCGCCTGCCACGCGGGCGGCCCGGGTTCGATTCCCGGCCGATGCAATTTTTTTTTTTTGTTGTATATATATTTTCTTGCAATCGAAATTCTTACATTCGCTGATAAATCATTGCAAAGTGAAAAAATAATGAAAAAACACAAGCAAATACACTCGCGCGAACATCTGTATACTATTCTGCAATTCCAGTATCCGAGCACAAGCTCGGCTTAAGTTAGAGAATTAAAACATTAGATAGATCTTCCGGTTAACACTCCGGAGGTTATATCTCCAAGCACAAAAGCCCTGGTTCTGTGAACCACGCCGGAGAGTGCTTTGGGATTTAAAATCCATTCGGCAGTGAGGCAAACGCTAGATAGTGCCGCCCATACCCCAATCAGAACGACGGGAGTGCAGCTACCCGGTTTAATTACGCAACTAAAGGGCAACAAAGCGCTCGTACGCGTTAACGAGCCGCGAACGAGGATCCAACGAGGCGCGATAGTGTCGAACTGCAAGTAAACACACTTATCGATTCCCAGCAGTGTACCAGCGGCAACAGCATGCAGCGGCAGAAGGGAAGCGTTGAATGGTTGTGTGCGGGGCTCAAAGATCGATAGCAACCAGCTATCCGGAAGGTGAATTCTCGCGAGCGAGCAGGAAAATCCTTCGCGAGAGCGTATAATCCAACGGGTATCAGCCAATTAACGAGCTACTTCGTTCGTGCTATCTACGTTTCTCTCTTCCTTTGCCACAGTGACTGGATTATCAGACGTGAAGATACGCCGGATGGCACTCTGATCTCTTCGTCTTGGGGGTCTTTGTCTTCGTCATGCTTGCTTCCTTGATTGTATACTTGCTTGCTTACTTGGCGTCAGTGCCAGTAGATTAATACGTGCAATTGATAGTATACACGAGTTTTGTGAGATAGAGACATAGAGAGAGAGAGAGCGAGTACTGGTACACACAAACCAGCTTGGCGGAAATCAAATTGATGCACAAACACGAGAATGCCTTGTGAATATCTTATGAGTGTTAGCTTCACTCGCACATGCACGTCACTGAGTTTGTTGACAAAACCATCATAGAACATCAATATCAACTAAGGATTATTCATTCGATGAATAACGTGCGAAATGTGTTCATAAGATATGTAGTTACGTCAAACTTTCTTACCTGAAGCACAATTAATTGGGACCACGTGTCTGCACATTGGTACCGTGATTCCGCCATGACAGAATTGCATTTGAAAAACCCATATCATCTTCAAAACTCATGCGGTCATTAGGCAATATTCGTTTCAAATTCCTATCACTTCTTGGGCAAAAAGACAGTAGCTCTCCGTTTTCTTGTAAGAAACGATAATATTAATAATCCATCGAATACTTTCCGAACCTGAAGATTCCATCCAACCGTTTGAAAATAAATGAATCTTTCTGATTATGGATTATCTACTGGCTGCACACGCAGGTGATTTGTGTGGACAATTCCGATCAGAAACTAATCTCAATTTAGATGCACGAGAAGAGATTTCTCCGTGGGACCGCAAACGACGAAGAACGCAGAATTATCATGATTCTGCAACATGTCGCAGCGTTGTCAATGGATAAGCATACATGTGAATTTTCGGGCCTATCCACGTCACTATAGGTTGGCTCACCTTTCGTTCCCGGTTACAAAGGGTTAGAAAGATAGAGAGCAAAAGCGATAGGGTGGACGCCCCTCCCGCAAACTCAACCACTTGCTGTGATCAGGTGTGAACACACCGCCCTTTGCGTTTCTGAAAGAGCTATCAACTATCCGCATCGCCAAAATAGCGACAGAAACGACTCTGTCGGTGGACCATATAAACTCACTAGTATCAGCTCACCGATAGGGTTTGCGAGGAACTCAGTTTGACTTAAGCCTAGAAGAGAGAGAGAGAGAGAATGAGATGAATAGCGTTGAGCTAGAGAACGAGGAGACCATTAGATAAAACGTTACGCCGCAGGGCTGCGGAGTTTAACGCGCTAAACAAGATTCGCATGTGGTTACTCTAGAAAATGGGAGTGTGAGGCCCTGCACAGAGGACACACGCGGTCGGCTTTGTGACCTATCGGAGACCATATACGTTAAGCCAGCCTTGTTACGTCGAACGATACCGTGTGGTCGCTTCTCGTAAATTACAACCTCAATAAAAAGGAAAAAGACGAGAAAAACGGGTAAAAAAGACCAAGAGGTAAAAATGGGAGCTAAAGAGCGTAGGAGAGAAAGGGATTAACAAGGTTTCGAAAAAAAAGAACAAAACAATGAGGTGGAATGAGAGGATCAGAAAGTGGCCGATAATCTTCTCGCAGCTCCACACTGTTTCGCATCCCGACACCAACCCCAGTTTAATCTCTATCGCAAAGGCTGTTGCACGTTTTGTTGTATAATACCCAACTGCTTTACCACCTCTACGACTACTCCTGTTGCTCTTCTCTGTCTGCCGCTGTAAGCCTAATAATACTCGTCATTGCTGCTTTTCTTTTCTCGATTGTTGGTTACATTATTTCCTGCTCAAAGCATATTTCCATTTGCAGCGTTTTCTTTCTTTCATTTACAACGACTCTTGACAATATCCAAGCCATTTCCACAACCAACGATTATCCAAAGAAGTTTTGTTCAAGCTCCATCTCTTTCGCGATCCCTTCAAAACTCATGTCCCGTTGCCGACAAGCACGGCAAAGTTGTGCTGGAAAAAAATTTATCGCAATTTTACGAGGTCGTTCGCGCTACCCGAAGCGCAATAACGTGCACGAAGTTTGACGTGAAAGTGGGATTAAGCATTCAGCGTTCACAGTAGCCGTGAGAGTAAAAACCGAAGGTGACCGAGGAAGTTGGAAAGTTCAACGAGAGTATTTAAAATGGAAGAAGCAAAAGAATGGGAGGTCAGGAAAAAAGTGGCAACGGCTGAAAAAAGGGATATGCGACGCCGTATGTATCGACCGGGCGGTAAATCAAAGGATGACTAGCTTCAAAATGTGAATTGTCCTTTCATACTCGCTTTATGACCCGACATCTGCCATTCAAAGAGCAAGGAGTACCTTTGAATACTCCGAGAATCTACTGTTTGATTTTGCAATACTTGAATTTTCAATATTAAACCTTTGTTCAATGTATCTTCTTGATGGCGCATAGTGAGCCCGTTTTCTATCAAACAGATAATCCTGACGTGAATAAACAAATAGAAGAATAGACAAGAATAGAATAAACGTAGAAGCATGAAACTGCGATTGGCAATATTGAAATTGGAATCACGAGCAACTAATCAAACGAGAGCCTCCCTGATTGAATGAGAGTTTCACTGAAATCTTGGCCATTGGAGTTCCATAACTTTGCTGACCGCGATCGAAACTCGTTCATCGGTTCAATGGAGTCACGTAAACTGAACGGAAGGGGAATACACCTTGCAGATTCGTGAGTCAACACTCCATTGGATTTAGAACAAGCTTCGTGGAAATGTTTGAGGGGGATGCAGGGCTTAGGCCATATTGAAGTTTTGCTCTCGACTTTGGAAAGCTCAGGGAAAGCAAACACTCTAACGCAAGTAAATCACTACCAACCGTGGTCCATTGGCATCTCCATACCCGACACATCTATAAAGAACACCAGTGCAGCTGGACTTTAGGACACGAAGGGCTTCGACGCCCGTATAGAGTTCCGCATTTGCATGATTGCAAGAGTTACCCGTGTATTTATTGTCGGCCATCTCGTCACTGAAGCTTAACGCATCGTTTCTGACCTCACTACTTGACCCATACCGCTATATCATATCTCTTGGCCGCTGTTCAATGATCCAGCCCAATGGACAATGACGGACAGACGGATGGGATAAACATAAAACTTTGACACGGTCCTATCACGCGCACAACGTAAGACGGGTTCTTCGAATTATGACTGCAGTTGCTGGATAAGAACGCGGAAGATTTCAAAGTTACGAGATTATGCAAAAAATATCTCCGGTAAATGTGAGATATGGCGATGATGGACAAGATGGTCTTAGGTCCGTAAGGATGTTCGTATAAGTTTACAAATTTGGCACAAGCTAATCTTGGGTACAAGGAAGCAAAAACCATGCAGACCAAAATCATCGTGCAAAGTGTGGTGACCGTTTAGAGTATAATAAACCCCATCTCAGGATGAAGCCCAGGATACTATAACGTTATGTTCCCATCGGGGAAGGCATTAAAAATTCTTGTTACGGTTAATTCGATTTTTCATTTTAGAATCTCACATTAAGGCGATAGTCGGTCGCGTCCAGTCGTGTGTGTTGAGAGCGCAAAAATTCTACGATCGGTAAACGAGAAGACGCCATAAAGGTTTTATCGGTAATAATGAAAGCAAAGGAATGGCACCGGTGCGTCCAAGGGCGTGAAGAAATTCTCGAGAAATCGTGGGCCAAAAAAGAGAGTGGATGTGATCGTGTATACAAAAAAAAACGTAGTGAAAGAAGACGAGAGTAGATAGAAGAAAACAAGGATAAGAATGCGAAGAGGCGGAGGCCGGGTAGTAACGAGGATCTTGGTAAGGACTCGTGTAACAAGGATCACGACCCGGGGTATGCGTATATATATACATCATTCCACATACACTCATACACACGTACAGAATGAAAATAGAGAAAGAATGAAAAGAACACGAAATAAGAGAAGCCTCGCTCTCTGCTGGTACACTTCTACACGCTCTTTACGTTTTTCCACTATGCACTCGAAAAGCTCACTCACTCCTCCGTTCTCTTATTTCGCTCGAGTTCCTTTATCGCAGCTTCCAGTGAATGGACCGAATGATGAGTTTTCCTTTAAATGTTTTTCATCCAATGAAAGATAAAGAGAGACAAGATATATATGTATATATGTGTGCACAAAAGACGCGTAAATGTTATTACGACTCTTTTCTCCATCAAGAATGATGACCCCAGTCATTAGCAATACTTCCTCGTCCATCCTGAGTGCAATCTTCAATGCGTGAAAACAGCTTTGGGGCATATTTCTTAAAACACCGCGGGATTCTAACCACTATTACTCTAGCAGAGTGAAGTTCCCAAAATAAACCTACTACTTACCGTATACGGGACCAAAGGGCTTTAAGGACGTCCATTTTGGCATGCAGTGAATCTCTAAGAGTTTCTGTTTTCAAGTATGGTTCTTATCATTACTTCTCTCTCCTAAATGCACTTATTACCCTGTTATCACTGTCCTGGAATCGTTCGCATGCCAAAAGTGACCACTTCGTAGCGGCTATTTTGGAGGTGAAGTAGTCAGCAAAGTGGACATACGAAGAGATTGAACAACACGTTTGTACGTGGTGAAGCAGAAAATGGAAGGAAGAGAGCAATCGAGAAGACTGATCAGAAGGAGAGGGACTCTAAGGATGAGAGACGACGAAACGGAGAAGGCATTGTGGAAAAGCAGAAAGAGGCAATTCTCGGTTTCGCCAATCCACGATAAACTTGGGCAAAGAGACTCCGAGGGCTCTTGATGCAGAAGGAGGGATCATCAGTTCGGAATATCACGAAGAATGGAAGGGAGAAGGAGAAACGCAGCAAAAAAGCTCAACAATGCGGACCCAGCAACGTAGGAAGGAGTTTATGTGGTGATCATATATACATATGCACAACACGCGGAATGGACGGGATCTCCTTCAAAATGGACGCGAGGGCCTCACGCGCTCACAACGAACAGCAACATATATATACACACAGCGCGGATAATTATCTTAGTTCCAGGTTTAATAGACGCCACGGTATTTCGGATTGGACCTAATGACGGCGTTTACTGAATTTATATCGTTGTGCCGACGTGGAAGCCTCAAATTGCTCCAACTCGAATTATCTTCGTCTCTCTCGCGAATAGTGAGGAACGAAGGGACCCCCTCAACCCCGTCCAACTCGTTTTTTTCCATCTCCTTCTCTCCCGTTTTCACTTCTTCTTCTTCTTCGTCTCGTTTAACGTTCTCTTCCTGTCCCTTGATGTATGTTCAATTATCGGTGAGTCCAGCGCGCCGGACTTCTCTATACAAACCTCTTTTCTCACCGTTGCCGATCTCGCTTCGCGACTTAAATCCGCGCCGCATTGCAAACAAGACGGAGGATGAGGAGCAAACCGGAGAAGCTGAATGCCGGGGATATATATAAAAGTGTAAAAAACGAGGAAAAAAGAGAACAGGGAGGAGGCAACGTGTTCTCTCTCGTTCCTTTCAAATGACACTCGTTATTTGTTCATTTCATTCTATATTGACCATTAATTATTGGCACGATGACAGGTCAATACTTTCGTTTCATGTAACGCTGTAATAATATTATGCTTCAAGTCTTTACGGAAAATTATAATAAATTTTACAAAGTAATTTAGCTAGTTTGTAAAGTTCAAGAGGTTTAAATTTACAAGAGATTGAAAATTTACCGACCCGAAAATTTTTGATTTATTCGAAAAAACTAACATGTCATTCTAGCTTGGGTGAATTCTACGACATTCCGATTTTGCTCATTTTTTTTTTACAAAAATCTTGAAAATGAAGGAGGGTTATTCCATGTCAAATTGACCAATAGTTGGAATCGATCCATTTCAATTTCGATGAAATTTGGTGAGAAGTTTTCTTTTATCATAAAACGAAGTTCTACCGAAGAAAAAAAAATGAATTTTTTTTTTTCGAAAGTTATGCAAAATTCAAAATTTCACCATTTTGTCAATCTTTCCAGATTATTTTTTAAATATCTCGAAAACTATTATAGTTACGAGAAAATCGTTCTGGCTTCGTCTTAAATTGAATATATACCTGGGGCTACGAAAAACAAATATTGCGAAAAAAAAAATTGAAAAATGATGAATTTAGAGTATTTTGAATTTTTTTAAATCGTGAAACTCCACGATCAACAGTAAATTCTTGGTTCAATTTTTCGTAAATAATACCTTGTACTGATCTTAAAAGATCCTGAGATGTTCAGCATGATGTTTTTTTTCAAAAATATTAACTGTTGAATTGTGGTGAAAATTTTGTTTTTTTTTCACTCAAAACTTAGTAAAGTTGAGCAATCATGGAATTTTGTAATGTTGAGCAGTGAAAATTTCAATTAATGACATAAGAATTTCAATTATGTTTCTGTTTTTACATTCGTACGTCATTAATGAAAATTTTTACTGCTTTAAAATTTTTTTTAATTCAAGTCGATCGTGGATTTTTACGATTTAAAAAAATTCAAAATTCTCCATATTCATCATTTTTCAAAATTTGTTTCGGAATCTTTTTTTTTCGTAGCCCCAAGTATACTCTCAGAAACGAACACAGAACGTTCTTCTCGTAACTATAATAGTTTTCGAGATATTTAAAAAATAAACTTGAAAAATTGAAAAAATAGTGAAATTTTCAATTTTGCATGACTTAAAAAAAAAAGATTCCTTTGGTAGAACTACGTTTTATGATAAAAGAAAACTTCTGGCCAAATTTCATCGAAATTGAAAGGGGTTGATTTCAACCATTGGTCGATTGGACATGGAATGACCCAATAGAAAAAAAGGGTGCCAATGAAAAGTGTTTGCATTGCGTCCCCAAGATTTGGTTGGCATTATAAAAAAAACTACTACTAAAAAATTAAAATTAAGATTTCTATGGAAGATTTGTGAATGGGTCAAAATTGTAAGGAGTCAATGGAGCAATTTAAAAATTCCCACGATGTTAGTTATCCAATACGTTTGATCAATTATTGCTCGCATTGCAAATGAATGGGAAATCGGAAATTGGACTTCAACAGTTGGATTTGAATGATTTCCTCAGTATGCAAAAGTTCGTTATAGATAATACAGTCACGAAGGAGATGGAAAAATCTGGAATAGAAATAAAAAGGCTCCATTTGAAATGATATTGTATGCGGAGGGTCATACGAGGGATGGAGTCTTCTCGTCGTGGCATACAATATCTACTAGCAGAGTTCCACGCAACGGTATAATACATTTTCTCAGTCGGCAATACGGGACATTTTCTATACATACAAAACTACAGATGCAGAACTCTCTCCGTATTCCCCATTTTCTCTCTCTCTCTCTCTCTCTCTCTCTTTCTCTCTCAGATCTTCGGAAAAATTACACGGTATTTCCGTCCATTTTGCTTCGCGTGCTGGAATGCAAAGCAGATATTTGAAATTCCACGACTGGCGCGCGCCGTTCAAAGGTGAAATAAGCGGAAGATGTATAGAAGGAGTGGAAGACTCTCACGGAAAGGAGACTCCACGGACGATGTTCTTGTCCAAAAAAAGGGCAATAACGATATTCTCGATATACATACATTGCGCTCTCCATCGGAGCTACAAATAAATGGGAAATATCGTGTCATCACTCGCGAAACTAAAAAAAAAAGATTTCTAATGATGGACGAGCAAAATCTGTAAACCTGGGTCGTTCACGACCGGTCGTTTTTTAGTTGGGTTATTGAACTCGGAAAAATTTAATAAAATTTGTGCTACTGTTCGAAACCTTCAACTTGATGTACCAACCACAAAATTTGTGAAAAGTATATTTTTACATATATTTTTTATTTAAAAAATTGAACAACTCCGTAAGAAATCAGTAGCTTACTTGAAAAATCATAACTTTTGGAAAAATTGAGATGTTTTAATGTACTTTACGGCAAATTGAAGCTGAATCATGCACCTTCGAGGAAAAAAATATTGAATTTTATTCGTGTAATATTAAATGCTTAAGTTCGGTGGGTAAAATGGGCAATAAATCATGTATTGAAATGAACGCATTTTATTATCGAAAAACATTTTTTTTCTCACAAACTGTATTATTTTCAATTTATAATTGTTAATTATAAATTGTATGTTCTTAAATGAAATTATTATTTCCGTACACGTACGCTCAGCTGACGATGTGTCATTTTGTACTGACTCTAAGAAAAATATACGTAATTTGTTTTAAAAAAAAAATTCTAATTCTGCATCTTCATTACGCAAAAAAAAACACGTTGAACTAAAAAAAAACATTTACGCTCACCTTCGATTTTTGACAAGCGCCGTCTATAAACGTGGGTCATTTATGTCCAACCCGAATTTTGTCCGCTGCGACGGTTCAAGGGCAGCTGAGGCCTTGCATTTTGGGTGCCGAGTCTCTCTCCTATGTAAGTTTTTTTAGGTGGGGATAGTGGTCGCCATCACTCGCTCGTTCGGAAGTAATCGGCGGAAACAATTTTTAGTAGGACAAAAATGACCCAGGTTTACAGACGAAGGGTTAAAGCTAGATTCGCACAGTGTCAAAACCGGGCAGTGTAATAAAATGACAAAGTGAGTGGTTCATCAGCAAAAGCGTCGAGAGACCACGAAATGGAGGAGAGAATGAGATGAGGAAGGTGTTGTAGCGCGCGCTGCCTTTTCACTCCTCTCAAGTCGCGCGGCGCGGTCTAAATAAATTAAATTCGCGGTTCTCTCTTCTTGGCGGGCGAGAGAAGCACGAAATAAGCACGAGAGAAAAGGTCCTCGCGGTCCAACCTGTTGAATGTAGTACCCCACAACATTGTATCAGAACTGAGAGAAAGAGTGAGAGGGCGAAGAAAAGAGAGAGAGAGAGAGAGAAAGTGGCGGCGCGTCGGGACTTCAGAGCATGTCGAGAGACCTCGCGCGGCACAAAGGTGCAACACATCGGGCAGGCAAACAAAAAGTTTTGTATCGACGCTCGACCTGCGAATCTTTCTCCTTTCTCCATTAAAAATAAAAATAAAAACCCTCGAGCTTTGTTTCATTGTTTTTTTACGGACCTTCCGGACTACGATGCAGCGAGCTCCAACTTTGACGCGTCAAAAATAAATCAAGACGGTAAATGAAGATGAAATATATGAGTTATGATTCAATGATTGTCTCCCGATGAGAGAGAAAAACGTGCAGATGGGTTCGAAACAGCCACCAAAAAAGGCAACTGCCGATACCTTTGTTTAAGGATCAGGTATTCTGGTCTAGAGACATACATTTTTAGCGTTTTGTCGAGCTCGATAAAAACAATATTTTTGCCATACTTTTTTTACAACATATTTTATTTTGACAAGGAACAAAAACTTTATTTAAAAAAATGAAAATTAAATGAGTTGTAAGCTGGTAAAGTTAGGGCTAAAGAAAGTCCGGCTTACTCCGATGTGTCAGGCGTAATTGCTGCGTCACTAAAATTGCCGTGAATTATTGGAATTTAAGAATTTCCTTTCGAGAATACATTCTTAAAGGTCTAAACATTAAGAATATGCAAAAAAAAACATTGGTTTTTTCAAAATTCTAGACCAGAATACCCCCTTAAAGTTACGCTCCAACGTGACGGGCGTAGTTGCTGCATCACTAAAGTAGTTATAACTCCTTAAATTATTGGAATATAAACTTTCCTTTCCAGGATATATTCCCAGGCCCGAATTTTAAGATCTGAGGATCTATCTTAGGATCGATCTTGAGATTAAACTTAAGATTAAACTTTCCATCGAACTCAAGTTGGAACTTAAGATCGCACTAAAGTTGAATCTTAAGATGAATCTTGTTTGAACTTAAGTTTTATTATAAGTTCATACTTAAGTTTAAACTTTAGTGCGAACTTCAGATCGATGTTATGATCAAACTTAAATTTGGTTTAAAGTTTAAACTTAAGATCGATCTTCAGCTTAAACTTAAGTTCGATCGAACTTAATTATTTTGACAACTCGGTACGTGAGTGGAAAAGTATTACGACTCAGCTTAATGCCAGAAAATATGACACCTCAAGTTAACGCCCAAAACTACGACACCTCAGATTGCCCTCCAAAACTATGACACCTCAGATGTAGAACAGAAACTACGACACCGCAGATTCAGGACAAAAACTATGATACCTCAGGTTTAGGGCAGAAACTATGACATCTCAAATTGAGGACAGAAACTATGACATGCCGCACCAACTTTATTCAGATATGTCATAGTTTCTGTCCTCAATTTAAGGTGTCATAGTTTCTGTCCTGAATCTGAGGTGTCATAGTTTCTGTCCTGAATCTGAGGTGTCATAGTTTCTGTCCTGAATCTGAGGTGTCATAGTTTCTGTCCTGAATCTGAGGTGTCATAGTTTCTGTTAATTGAACTTAAGTTCCAATTTAAGTTCAACAGAAAGTTTGATCTTAAGATCCTTAAGATAGATCTTAAAAACTTAAAATTCGGGCCTTAAAGTTCTAAACTTTGAGATCATGCAAAAAAAAGATTTTTTCAAATTCTAGACCAAAATACCCGCTTAAAGTTACGATCCGACGCATTGGGCGTAGTCGCTGTGTCACTAAAATAGCTATAACTCCGCAAATTATTGGAATTTAAAAATTCCTTCTCGCGGACATATTCTTAAAGTTCTAAACTTTGAGAACATGCCAAAAAATTGATGTTTTTTAGATTCTAGAACACAATACTCCCTCAAAGGAAAACAGAATGCAGGATTGCGAATTGAAGGTTATGTTTGAAGAAAGGCAAGAAGAGTTGCGACATGGACTAGTTGAATTAAAGCCCGTCCCTGAATCAGATTGAATCAGTTCGTGTAATTCTACTTCTACGGTGATCAGGTGAGATTCCGAGTCGATATTCCCCCTTCAGTCTGAATTCAAGATGCAGAAGCTTGAATTGAGATTCACCAGTTTAAAGTCAATTTGTAAAATTACAGAAGCATTGACTCTGCTTGGAATCCTGAAGGGTAAAGTTCCCAAAACCCACCACCAAACCCTTCAATGTTGCAGCTCTCATACTTTTTCAGTCGAGGGGGAATCGAGGACATAAGTTTCGACCGGAGATGCTGAATTACTCTTCACAATCTTCAGGACAGCTCTGATGGAAGCTTTGCCAATATCAGTGTATGAAAACCGACAAAAGTGCAGCCTCCGATGGGCCTCCGAAAGACACGCCGGGAGGCTCTTTGGCAGAGCAGACAATCTCTGTACGTGTGTTCGGATCGCAGAAGATGAAAAGGGTTTTGAAAAAAATGTCAGAGAGCGGGAAGGAGAGGGACAGAGAGAAACGGAGAGGAAATACAGAAGACCGAAAGGAATTTCAAAAAGAGAGAACTCCATCGCGACAACGAGGATGGTGCCACGGTCCAAGTACATGTACATAGAAAGAAGTGAGGGAAAACGAGCACGCGGCGAGGATCTAGTAATTAACGAAGCTGTTGCGATCGCAATCTGGCACACGATCCGCTTCGGGCGCAAGCAAATTTTACCCTCTCCCTGTGCATCCATATCTACCTCTCCCTGTCCCTCACACTGTCCCTCTTTCGGATAGTTCCACTGACGATACTCTTCATCGTCCTGCTCGTCTCGTTGCTGAGTGAAGGAGAGCCAAAGCAGCCTCCGCCACTATCGTACGATTATTAAAGTGCGCTTCGTGTTCCCTGCTGGAACGTCCCTTGCTCCATTGTCTCTTGGGGAAAGGGAGGGAGAGGGAAGGAGGACAGCAATAGTGCAATTCCGTGCTAGGTTTGCTGGCTCCAGCAGTCTTGATCTTTCCCATCGTCCTCACCTATACCTTCGTCCACTCCACCTCTTCATTTTCCCCAGACAACTAGCTCCAGGCTCATTCATGAGCTCTTCAACGACTCTCTGTACTCCACCTAGTCCGCAGTATCGTCACGATCGTCATTTTTTTTTTTTTTTAAAGAAAACAAACTGCGAAACTGGAGGTAATTATACGACGGGACGTGGAGGCGCGATGAGGTTATGGGATCCTCATCCTGTAATGCCGAAGGGGATTTTTTTTTTAATGAAAAAATCGAGCGATATCGTGACGGCTGTTATCTTTTATGATTGCATAACGGAATCTATTAAAATCATGGCATGGAAGATAGCAACGTTATTTCAATGAAATTCATCTGGAATTTTAATTACATAATTTTTTTTAAATATAAAATTTCGTGTTACACGACCTTAAATATCTTGGAATGAAAAAAATGGCGGCAATGTTGTTGGCGTAGAAGGCTAAAAGCAGCGAATTTTTAAGATTTTTATTCTCATCTCCTTTATCAGATATGACTATAAAACTGTTTTTACAACATTACTTCATCCTACAAAAATACAAAAAATTTTTTTTTTAATTTTGATTCTTCGAATAATTTATAAAAGGCGCCTAAGTCGAGGTTTCGGAAATGTCTTGTCCCATGACCGACATTTAATCTCAGAATTGGCAAGTCTGAAACAAAAAAATTAAAAAACATTTTAGAGAAGGTTTTTTACACAACACCTTACCACCGTTGATGAAAAATCGATTTGAAAAAAAATGGCGGATGTTTGAAATAAATTGAGAAAAATTCAATTTCTCATTTTCATTTAAAACATCCGCCATTTTCTTGTTAAATCGATTTTTCATTAACGGTGGTAAGTTGTTGTGTAAGAAACTTTCCTCTTCAAAATGCTTTCTTATTTTTTTTGTTTTTAACTTGGCAATCCTGAGATTACGGCTATGAGACAAGACATTTTCAACTTTGACGCCTTCTATAAATTATACAAAGAATGAAAGTAAAAAATAATTTTTTTTTTTTACTTTCAAAGGATGAAACAATATTGTAAAAATAGTTTCATAGCCATATATGATAAAGGAGCTGAGAAAAAAAATCTTAAAAATTTGTTTTTTTTTGGCCTTCTAAAGTAGACTCATACCTTCATTGGAGAACCATCCCAACCTCACATTCCACAAAAGATCGTACTTTCGCGGGGAAAGGGACATAAATTTTAACGAGAAACGCAAAGGCAAAGTAACGGTGATTTCCTCGTTCGAACCGCCCTCATACAAACGCGTATAAATCGCAGCGTTAATGAGGATTAAAGCGTGAGAAGATTGAAATGGAAAAGGGCAGACAACGGCAGAACTTTTGTTTTTTTTTTCGCCATTCGAACATATGAGATTGGTTGAACATGGGCGCGTTGACATCAAGAGTCAACCGACAGAAGGAGGAAAAGAAGAGTAGCAGCAGCAGCAGGAGGAACAAAAGAAACAAAAGGGGTAAGAGAAAGGTAGAAAGAGAGAGAGAGAGAGAGAAAGGGAAAAAGACGAAAATGAAAAAGAAAAAAGGGAGAACTCGCGATATTCACGTACCACACCACTTGGCTGATGTGTGTAGCCACTCTTCGCTGTACCCGGAAGAAAAACATCTCCATTTGGGGAATGCGGACAGAAAGAGTTGCCGGCCCGAGCGGTAGCGAAAAGGGACGTGAAAAGGGATATAACGCTCTCGAGAGTCGAGCATAAGAGAGGTTAGCAAGCAAGAGAGAGACAAAGAAAGTGTAAGAGATAGCACATGTAGCTATACAAGTATAGTCGTCCATTGTCGAGTGTGGAGACCGCGCAGCCACTTTGCATTCCAGGACGCGCGTTTTCGCATTCCACCTACGCTTCTCCTCCTCGAGAACGACGAAAAGCGTGTGCGATGGAGCCCTCTGTATAGAGGCAAACCCACCAAGATACTTGTTAAGCCATGTACTCTTCTCTCTCTCTCTCTCTCTCTCTTTCTCTCTTCCTCCCTCTCTCTCCCTCTCTCTATAGATGCCAGGATATATGTTCCAAAGAGGATGAACTAATGTCACACTTCCTTCCTCTCCTGCGACCGAGTTTGTCCTCGCGATCTTCAGAGACACACATTGTCGGTCGGTTGCATTCCTCTCCCTCGTTAAAGCATTGTACACCCTGGCCCGCTGTTCTTAAACTATGTTTAATGCTATTGCACTCTTGAGTATACGAATACGGAGAATGGAGAAATGAGGATTATGGTGTATGGATAAATTAGTCCATAAGTTTTAACCTATTAGCGGCGTCGTCCTTTATTTAAGGGAATATTCTGGTAATTTAAAAAAAAACCATTTTTTTTTGCATACTCTTGAAGTTTAGATCCCTTTAAGAATATTTCCTGAAAGAAAATTTTTAACCCTCCGTTCGTACACTTAAATTTTGGGAGACCGTCTGTACTCTGGGTCGTTAAAGTCCTGCTAATGTTTTTCCTAAGGAAAAAAAGTCAAAAAAATCGGAAAAAATTCTGAATTACTCTTATAACATTTTTTTCCATGATCCAATCATTTATTTAACCATTTATAGTAAACTAATTTTTTTTACAATTTTTCTAATTCCAGAGATATTCGATTTGGAAATTTGATTTTTGCCTTAAAAGACCCAGTGTACAGATGAAGGATTGAGAATGAGAGATGATGTTGATCGTGGATTTTAACGACTTAAAAAAATTCAAAATTCTCCAAGTTCATCGTTTTTCGGAATTTTTTTTTCGTAGGCCCAAGTACACTCTTCAAGACGAATCCAGAACGATTTTTCAGTAACTATAATAGTTCTCGAGGTAAAAAGAAAAAATGGTGAAATTTCGAATTTTGCGTACCTTATGGAAAAAAAAATGTTGATTTTTTTCCTTTGGTAGAACTTCGTTTTATGATAAAAGAAAACTTCTGACCAAATTTCATCGAAATTGAAAGGAGTCGATTCCAACTATTGATCGATACGACATCGAATTACCCTTATTGAATCATTTTTTTTCTCCAATTTTTTTTTTGTTCATTGTCAAAATATTAATTAATATTTTGTAAAAAAAAACAGAATGGTAAAAATATTTTTTTATCGAGCTCGACAAAACGTTCAAAATGTATGTCTCCAGACTAGAATACCGCCTTAATCGTGAAAGAAATCAAAATGTGTAATTACTAAAATAGGCAAAATGACATAAAAATTGATAGTGACCCCAATTAATAATGCGTGGTAATACGCGTGACAATAGCTAACTAGAGATATGATAACTTTAACTACGACAATTACAACTTTAACTAAGAACTAACCTCAAATTTAATAATCAATATGTATACTTTAAAAGCAATTATGGTTAACGATTCCATGATAGCAGCAATTAGGTTACCTCGAAACTCGTTTCATAGTAATCCAAATTATAAAACCACAACTAAGAATAATAATTAAACTACAAACTATAAACTACAAAAGTGATGATCGCTTACTCGTTATGATGTGGAAATTTGCATCGTTTTAATGCAAGGACAATAGTTTGCTTTTTTAAAAAATTCATTTATTCTAGCGAATTTTCAAAGTGAAGAATCGTTAAAATATATTTTAGGGTCTTTATGAAGGATTTGAGATTTTTAATGCCCAAACAAAATGTAAATGTCACTAACAATGAATTTAAAAAATTCATTTTCGTTGCAATCCAACGATGCAAACTTCAAAATCATTAATCATTTACTTAGTTACAATATTTATATTTGGGGTTAGCATATTTTTAGTCTGAGTTACTTTTAAATCCAAACCTTCCGCAAACAACTGTAAATATGTAAAAATAGCTATAGCTTTTATTATTATAATAATAGAAATTATTATAATAATTTCTTTCAATGCAGGGGTTCCTCCAATTGCTGTAAACTTTGTGAATCATCGATTTTCCGGTATATGTGTATGTACAATTGTGCACGCAGTTCTCGGACTAATGAAGGCTCTTTAGAATTCCGCATACTCATTCCCGGGGATTTTCGAGAATGCATTTCGAGAATACGAGCAGAAGGTATTCGATGAGAGATGCTTTCTCGGCGTATACTCCCCTTAAGACCGTTGAACACATCCTCTACAAAGACCCCAAGTTTAGTGTGTGCGAGACTAATTTCGTTTTTGTTAACAAGTCCTTCCAAGACTGGTTCTCCGCTGACTTTATCCAGACCTGCAATTTTCCGTTTGTCGTATCTCACATGCTTTAAACGTGCATACAAATACTTAAACATTTCTCCGTATTAACTGTCGTAAAAGTCTGAAAATAATTTTGTTTCCATAGGAAAAAAATTTCCTTCATGAAAATACAATAGAGTAACTGTTGCCCGAGCAGAAATTTGATCCGGCTAGCC
This sequence comes from Alloplasta piceator, assembly GCA_946863875.1. Taxonomy (NCBI): domain Eukaryota; kingdom Metazoa; phylum Arthropoda; class Insecta; order Hymenoptera; family Ichneumonidae; genus Alloplasta; species Alloplasta piceator. The sequence continues at coordinate 49,880,341 of OX333074.1, forward strand.
TAATAACGGATAAGGACCTGATTAGGCATCGGTAAGGATAGCCTGATCAGGATAGCCTGATCACGCACAGATCCCAGCCGGATCATATTTTAGTATGACATCGATTGCCAGGCTAGCCTTACATTATCTATGTCAGGGACAAATCAGGTGGTGCTAAAGATCGGCAAAAAACCCTAGCAGAAATTTGTTCCGGCTAGCCTATAATAACGGATAAGGACCTGATCAGGCATCAGTAAGGATAGCCTGATCAGGATAGCCTGATCACGCACAGATCCCAGCCGGATCATATTTTGGTATGACATAGATTGCCAGGCTAGCCTTACATTATCCATGTCAGGGACAGATCAGGGGGTGCTCAGGACCGGCAAAAAAACTTCGGTCCGAATAATGTGGCTAGCCTGATATTTCCCTGATCCGGGACGGAGTAGGAGTGTTAGTTCCGATACTCGCCGCGAGATGTCGCAGTACAGTGGACGCTCGCTCCCATACGGATGATGTGAATAGTATGCTTATATATGCGACCGCGAGCATGAAAATTTACTTCTCTACCGCGAGGAATAAAACCTCGCGAGAAGCCCTATTACGAAAAGTCCTTTGCTGACTTCCTTGTACTGTACCTATAGTCTATGAACACATAAAATTCTTGTGGCATAAAATAAATAAGCGATAAGGCGCCTGATCATGCTACAAACCGTCCGCGATCAGGACCGGATAAAGCGCCTGATCAGGCAGGAACCGTGCGCGATCAGGACCAGATAGAGCGCCTGATCAGGCTAGGAACCGTGCGCGGTCAGGACCGGATAAGGAGCCTGATCCCGGCCTGTCTGGTAATAGCGTTATTCTTCTGACATGTAGCCTGATATGTAGTCTCATCAGGGCCTGATATGTAGCCTGATCAGGGCCGGATGTTGTTGTAAGGCCAACCTGAGGTGGTCCTGATCCCAGCCGGAATCAAATTTCCGCTCGGGTGCATGAAAAATTGTTCAAAGAAGAGACACTAACTGAGATTCGGGACAAAAAGTGTTAGAGCTGTAGCGGAAAGTCGGTGTCATGGAATTGAAATTGAAAAACCACGAATACCATTGATAAATGCAGTTCGATACAGTGAAATATTTGAATGAAAATCGATGAGAAATTTCATTCAACCGAGAATCTCGAGCCTGTTAAAAATTTATCGCTGTCACACCAAAATACATTTGTGGTATTGGCGAACGTTTCCTGCCACTGAGAGTAGCAATTTCCTTTGCATTCGTCGACGCAGAGATGACCAGCATAGCTTTTAGGTAGAATTTATGTATAAGCCGATGGTATTCTAAAATGGGATGAAGTTATTGAAACCTGCGCGAAGCTCGGATATTCGACGGTCCATCAACGTTGTAATACACTGTCGTCCAAAAGTTTGGAAACACTGCTCTTTTAAAAATGAAGATATTTCAATCCAACAAGCGGCGTTCCAAAGTAGACATATTCAGCTTTATTTTGCTTTTTTTTCAAAAAATTTTTGCGATTTTTTTTGAACCCGGAACGCTCTTTGAAACATGGTCGTTTTTTGGTTTTTCTTTTGGCGTTGAATTTTTAGTGCACGAGCCATGAAATTTTTTTTTCAGTTGTTTTTTGTGTGAAAAACTTGTGGGGGGGGGGAGTATAAGCTTTAATTTCGTTTTTTAAAAAGTTTCGTACGACTTTTTTTGGTAAAAATATTCAATTTTTCGTAAAAAAACGAACACGTTTACGAAATGTAGTGTAACTCTAAAACTACTGAGTTTTCGTGAAATTACGAAGAGGATATAAAGTTGCACACAATTATTCTGCGTTCAATGAAATTTTTTCAAATTTTTTTTTCAAAATTTTTGTTTCCGAATTTTTTCTGTTAACGAGATATTTCTGTATCTTACCTCATCTAAACGGGTTTTTTTATGAACAAGCCATGTAGATGAGGTTTTTCGTGGCAAAAGTTGCATACAATCATTCTGATTTCAATGAAATTTTTTTTTTTTAATTTTTTTTCGAAAATTTTTGATGTCAACGAGATAGTTTTTTATCTTAAACAATCTCTCTTACGTCATCTCTTACCTCGCTTACACGGGTTGTTCAATGAAAAAGCCGTGTGGATGAGAAAAGACACCCGATTATTAAAGATAAAAAAATATCTCCCTGACAGAATTTTTTTTTGAAATTTTTGATTTGATTGATTTGGTTGGTTTGGTTGATTTGATTTTTGAAAAAAAAATTCTGAAAAAATTTCGTCGAATCCAGAACAATTATATGCAATTCTTTACCATCTTAGTGATTCCACGAAAACCTAGTAGTTTTAGAGTTACGCTACATTTTATAAACAAGGTCGTTTTTTTACGAAATATTGAATATTTTTGCGAAAAAAAATCGTACGAAACTTTTTAAAAAACGAAATTGAAGCTTATACTCCCCCTCACAAGTTTTCCACACGAAAAACAGTTAACAAAAATTTGCATGGGTCGTGCACCAAAATTTCGACGCCAAAAAAACACAAAAAACAATCATGTTTCAAAGGGCGTGCCGGGTTAAAAAAAAATGGAAATTTTTTTTTGGAAAAAGCGAAACGAAGCTGAACATGTCTCCTTTGAAACGCCGCTTGTTGAATTCTTATTTATCTGTATTTTTAAAAGAGCAGTGAAACTTTTTGTGCGGCGTGGAATTGAGGCGAGTGTTTCCAAACTTTTGGCAGACAGTGTATTTCAATGAGAATACGAGCATTTCTGGATACTTCGTGTGGACCTTCATGATGAACTTCATCTGCGCAAAGGGTAGAACGCGCATGTGACGCGTTTCCGTACTTCGGCACAAGTAAATAAGGCTCTCCGACGAACATGTCAGTGGAACAATATTTATGAGAATATTTACGACCGTCGAGAAACATTGGAAATTTATAGCTTATGAAATCGAAGGGAGTGAAGGAACGAGCGAGAACGATGAAATAGAAAGCGGATCTTAGCCCTCCGGGATTCACCGTGTCGTTCCTGTTGCTTGGATCTAAGTGTAATATCGTTTTATAAATATATCGAAACATCGAAGTGCCAGAACGCGTTACATTATACTCCGGCGTAACCATCAAGGTGAAAAATAGATAGTCCAAAGATCTCAGGTCCTCGAAGGGATCTTCCCGATAAGAAGAACCAACGTCAGTGAACTGGAAATAATAAACGCCCCGATGATGTTCAAGTTCGTCTTCAAGATTTATATAGAAAAACGTTTGAGGAAACAAAACACTTTTCTCACCCAGCAATTGGCTACAAAAGTGCTGGAGAGCTCATCGACACATCCCACTTTAACGAGATCTCAGGAGCAGCTTCGTACCACAAGGAATCGTGACGATCGATCGATTTTACTGGCATCCGGAGGCAAGTAATGAAAATCCCTGAGGAAACGTCTTGCAAATAGTTTACACGACGGCTTTCCATAGAAATAAACAAGGTTCGTGGTACATTGAGAAAAAAAATTACTGAATTTGAGAACATGAATTTATTTATTAAATGAAAGTATTAATTCGATTATTTATTTGTTGAACCAAGAAAATCACTCTTCATTTTAAAAAATATTTTCACGAATCTATTACTCCATTATATTAAACTCTTATTTAATAGTAACAATTAAATGCATGATAGATTTGATTAAATTTGTATTCATTGGATTAATTACATTGATCGCATCATAAACATGAGATTATTTGAATCTAAAAAACGAATTCAATACAAAATTATTTTTTTCGAAAAAATTATTTTCTTGCAATAAAGTCTTTATTATTTTACTTCAAAAAATATTTTGATTTAAATAGATTTTATTGAATTTGTATTCATCAGATTAATTATGTTTATCGCGTCATAAACATTAGATTATTTGAATCTAAAATGATGATTATTTGAATCTAAAAAACGACTTCAATACGAAATTATTTTTTTTGAAGAAAATTATTTATGGAATCATAAACATGAGATTATTGGGATATAAAAAATGACTTCAATACGAAATTATTTTTTTCGAATAAAATTATTTCTTTGCAATAAATTCATCATTATTTTACTTCTAAAAATATCTTTATTTAAATAGATTTTAATAAATTTGCATTCATTGGATTAATTAGATTTATTGCATCATAAACATGAGATTATTTGAATCTGAAAAACAACATCAATATTGAATTATTTTTTTCGAACAAAATTCTTTCTTTGCAATAAATTCATCATTATTTTACTTTTAAAAGTATTTCTATAGTATTTTCAATATTTGTTGGATATAAAATTGATTGTGATTATTTGAAAAGAAGCTGTAGTAAAATAAATAACACATTATTTTATTCCAATAGAATATTTGTTTGGAATGATGAAATTTTTATTTCCTTCAAGCAAAGAACTATCATTTCTATAGTATACTTTAATAGTATACATAAGTTGTTAAAAATTAAAAAACTGGTTTTTTAAATGTTTTCTTATATTCGAATCTTCATAACTCCTAACTTTTTTCAAGTGCATAGTAGTAGTCGATAGCGTAATAGGTAGCGTATTAGGTAGTTAGGTAGGATAGGTATGATGGTAGGTAGGGTCGAGGGTTCTAATCTCGGTCGGACAGAGAAATTATATCGGAGAATTGGCGCAGATTTGTTTTTTTTTCTGTTTGTCTCTTTTTGGGGTCACTAAACTATTAAATTATTTGGCAAGGGCTATATATTTTTTATAAAATGTTTAGCAACAATTAATAAACACGTATTTGATTGGATCAATCATTTTTCCTGTTGATTGGACAAATTAAATTGTTGATTCAACAAATTTTTTTTCTCAGTGCTTCCTGTATTAAAAGACATGCATGTTTTGAATGATAAAATGTGTTCTTGATTCAAACAACATATTACATATAATTGATAACATATTGTTAGATTCAAGTAAATTCGTTTATTGAAACAGAAATTTATGGAATTGACTGAAAAAAATGAACCAAGTAAATATATAAGGGAACCAATCTAATATGTTTTGACAAATAATGAAAAAAAAATTGTTTTGCCTTCAAAACTTTATTTCATTGGTTCTAGTAATTTTTTCTCTCAGTGTAGATGCTTGTCACATCAGATCCATCGGACCCTCGATGGAAAAATCGCTTCATCCCACGGGATTCTCACGAACGTTAAGTAACCAACTCAAAGTCCGAATCTCGCATAATTGGAATGACGTCAACGGAACTCAGCAGAATTTATGGTAAATCTTATAAGCTCAGCGAAACGTAAACAGCAGACACCCCCTTTGAAATAAAGGAAGATGACTGTGAATCAAGGTTTCGATGATCCCCATTGACGGATGGTTTCCCTTTTGCCCTTTGGACCCGTTTTCACTTCGTCCCGTGAGTTTCTTCAATTATAATGCTGCTCTCATTTTCTTTATACCCAACGAGAGAGAGATAGAAAGCCAGAGATAGAACGGGAAAGATTCTGAGCAAAGTTTGTTGTCCCGTCCCATGAACTAAAAAAGACAAAAGAGACTCGAGGGAGCCTCCCGTCATTCCTTTTGCCCTCTTGGGCAAGGAGGATGTCCGATTGAACAAGGCGTTCCACGCGAACGGCGAGAATAGGAAAAGAAGAGGAGATTCCTTTTTCCGAGCACGGTTACCAGGGGTTACCGAGAGGTGAGCCAACGTCGTCCAGTCCGGAAAAACCGTTTGTTACCCGTGACATTCGCGAAGGAGGCGTCTTTCGCTGCAACCCTTCGCAGCTGTCGTTCACCCTCTTGCCTCCTCTCACTCTTTATCTCTCTTATTTTCTCATTCTCGGGCTGCTGCTTTACGAGAGCCCTCTATTTCTCGCGATGTCATGATAACCCCCGTTTTGCGCAAGACACTCTTCGTGTACAGCTTGGGCCATTAAAAGTCTCGCAACCTCGCGATGGTACCAAATTCCGGCCACTTCCATGACACCTCTAACTTTCGCAATTGAACGATGCATTTCCATTCATTCGGTGGACAACTTTCAAGGTCAATTACCCATTTACTTTGGCCACCACATACCGCTAAAGTCATTGTTAAGAAAACGGCGGAAGCAAAGTTGTACACCTAATAATATATCCAGGCAAGTTACCCACAATTTTACAACTGTCTTGGTGGGAATGCGAAAAACTCAAAACGCTTCCACCCTTTAGAACTTGGAAAGGACAGACACCCAACACGAAGAAAATACCATATGAATCCTTCAAGCTCCGCTATATATCACAACGACGTGAATTCTGAAGCTGGAACTAAAGTACTTTTCACAAAATCCCCAACAGAGACACTTTGCCCGGACGACACCAGAGTTGGATGTGCTTCGTGACGTAGAATCGCGTCAACAAGAGCAATTGCTTGTCTCCTTTGCGTAAAAAGTTCTACTGCTTCAGCCAGGAATTCCAGACGGATAAGACAAGCCACCGAACTCTACTTGAGGCAGTTGCTAGATACGTCGTCAGGGTCCAGCACAATTCCCGTAGAAAATGGCTGCGAATCGTTGGATGTGCATGTGAACGACGACAATTTTGTTTTTTCAAATGAGACCTCGATTAAAACGATATCTTGTTGGGCGATGTCGAGTGATTCATCGAAGGGACGGAGACAACGAGAAGAAGGAATTCTGGAGCAAAAAATGGGTCTCCAAAGATGACGGTACGAGGTCAAGAACACCATTAATGATTTCTTGGCAAATATTAAATGCCCGAACGAAGATGGGTGGAGATTTGGCAAAGTATCCGGTTGAAACATTGAAGGGTAACCTGTGTATATATTCTGGTATATTCAACCGAGAGAGGTGCTCCTGATGTGTTCCTTGCTGCTACACAGGAGAGATCGTGTAGGAATGCTCCGATTGGTGTTTGCCATACGAAGGAACACAGGAAAGAAGAGGGGGAAGGGGAATTGAGAGAAAGAGAGAGAGGGATGACAAAAAAGAAGGAAGAAGATGGAGAGAACATTAGCGTCTGTCCGTATACGTCACTTGTCAGTTGACTGGTGATTCAGGGCACACACAGACACGAACGGTTCGAAAGGGTTCTCTCGAGAGTATTGGTTCATCTCACTGCAGGCGTGTGCGAATAAGTTGGCGGATCTCTTTATGGCCGATGCTGCGCGCTGAAATCGCGGAGTAACCATTAGCCTTTGTAACTTGGGTAAGCATTTTGTAATTTCTTATAATATTGCCATCGAGACGAAGAAGAGGGACGAATGACGTGGAATGAGAGATCGAAAAAAGAATATCAGAGAAACGTGAAAGACAGAGAGGGATGAAGCTCCTGAAGGAAGAGGAGAGTCGAGGGTTGATGCTGAAGGGAGGATGAGAGAGGTTGGGACACAACTGTTATCTCTCGTTTTCTCTGACGCGCGACGTACCGATCCGACGTTGAAGAATGACTTTTGGGACGCGCGAGCAAACGATCGGTGAGCTCTCTTTCTTTCCGTTTCACCGATGGCATATGGAAAGATACGAGAGCCAATATAAACTCGGTATACGAAACGATGTCAGAACAGTATGAATTTAATGTGATCCCCCCTCTTTTCTCGACCTCTTCCGCTCTCGTCCCTTTCGAGGGTAAAAAATTCTAGACTCTATATTTCGGTCATATCTCCTCTCGGAGCACGAGAAAACAAACGAAAAGGATACATAGAGGAAGAGCATCTTGCAATACCGACGCTGAAAATGCGTGGTATAAGGAAGTAATGCGATCGGAGGGAAGAGGATTTTTCAAGTCACACCGTGAATTCGGATTCCCATCCGTCATCGACGATCAATTGCGAAAAAATTTGACAACATAATCCGTAACGTTCGTGAACGAGTGATAAGAACATTCACTGGCAATACGAACCAATTTGGCATTAAGTTCCTTCCTTCAATAGAATTAATTCGTATTTATGGAACAATCAACCCCAATTAACTGATTCCCCCAGCGGATTCTCTGACTTATTGTTTTAACACAAAACAATGTGTCTCGAGGACTTTTCTCTGAATAGCCGGAAGCTCTTCAGGTACGAGGATCGGTCCTCCAACTTTACTTACAGAGGTCCTGGCTAGAAAAGCCATAAAAGCCTCTTATGGCTAAGATTTGCTTGCAGAAGACAGAATATAATGCGTATGATCTCAAAGTTCTTACTACCCATTTCCATCTGAATGTACCCAAAGCTTGGTGGCAAATTGGTTACAGCTTGGTGAAGTTTGCCCGGTTCATCCTCAAAATCCTATGCCTACGACATGAGATACACGTACTCTCGCAACGTGTTATTCGAGAGTAGCGAAGGGATTGTAATGGCTGTGAGCTTTCGTCGATGCTCCGATGTGGCAAAACCAATGTACGATCGATGAAAGGAAAATAGTTGCCATGCAGCTTATACAGGGTGTCACATAAGTAACGGGACGGTCGCATATTTTCTCAGCTAAGATATTTTTCTAAAAGATCAAGGTCATTGATGTAGTAACTTTTGACGAGGAATTCAATGATGACCTTAATTTTGACCTTGACGATTATAGCTTCAAGGTTATTTCAAATCCAATTTTTTTTCAAATGGAAACCCCCTTTTTGATATCAGCAATCGAAAGAGCAAAAGATTTCACATTCAAATATGTCCTTAGATCATAGGTATATTTTGACCTTGGAGGTCCTCTAAAGTCAATTAAACTTCAGCAAGGTGGGGACACCTCTGAGAATTGAAACTTTTCACATTCTTTTGAAAGAACCAAAGTTATTAATTTCAACAAAGCGCTTTTAGTAATGATCGTGATAATGACCTTTACGGTGATTTCAAGGTCAACTTTTTTTTAATGGAAACTTCTATTCTTGCGTTTTGAAATCAATAGAACAAACAGTTTTACATTTACATTAAAAGATTCAGAAAAAATCAATCAATATTTTCGGAATAAGTGTGATTTCAGAACTCGAAAATACTTTGAAGGTCATTATCAAGGTCACTACTAAATGCGCCTTCTTAAAATTAATAACTTTGGTTTTTTCAAAAGAATGTGAAAAGCTTCAATTCTCAGAGGTATCCATACCTTGGTTAAGTTTAATTGACTTTAGAGGACCTTCAAGGTCAAAATTTACCTATGACCGAAGTACATATTTGAACGTGAATTTTCCGCTCTTTCGATTGCCGATGTCAAAAAAGAGGTTTCCATTTGAAAAAAAAGTTGAACTTGAAATAACCTTGAAGGTAATCGTCAAGGTCAAAATTAAGGTCACCATTGAATTCCTCGTCAAAGGTTACTACAAAAATGACCTTGACCTTTTGGAAAAATATCTTGGCTGAGGAAATATTCAACCGTCCCGTTACTTATGTGACACCCTGTATAGCTAGCAAAGTAGAGAGTGTATACAATAGATTTTCTCTTCTCTCTCTATCTTCACACAATCGTAAAGGGGCTCGAATTACATGGTGAAACGTGCCTACAGCCATGATAATCCGATAACATTGACGTTGATCTCTCGCCATCGCGATCAAAACTCTGAAGATCTTCAATCACTAAAACCACAGCAGAGGAGTCTCTGATATGGCGATAGTCCATACCAGGGTTGCAAGTAATGTATTACTTTTCGTAATGCATTGCATTTTTCATTGCCCATTACAATGTAGTGTGTAGTAGAAAAAATTTCCATTACCCATTACAATGTAGTGTGTAATGGAAAAAATTGCCATTACTCATTACAATGTAGTGCGTAATGGAAAAAAATGTCATTACCCATTACAATGTAGTGATAATGGAAAAAAATTCCATTACTAATTACAATGTAGTGTGTAATAAAAAGAAAATCCATTACTCATTAGAATGTAGTGTGTAATGGAAAAAAATTTCATTATCCATTACAATGTAGTGTGTAATGGAAAAAAATTTCATGACCCATTACAATGTAGTGTTTAATGGAAAAAAATGCCATTACCCATTACAATGTAGTGTTCAATGGAAAAAAAAATCCATTACCCACTACAATGTAGTATGCAATGGAAAAAAATCATTACCTATTACAATGTAGTGTGTAATCGACAAAATGTTGCTTCTTCATTACAACTTAATGTGTAATGGTAATTTTTGACATTTTTTTATTATATCGTAGTAGTTTTTTGGCCTGGCTTAAAATAAGCTAAATCTAGTAATTGAGTGGTTGCGTGTTCACTCGAAATGGCAAGAAAAATTTCATGCTTAGTGCCCCACACTTTTATTCTTATTCTTTCCTATTATTTCTTTATAATCAACTTTTTGTATGCATATCGATGCTTTTTAGAATTCAAGGTTCTTAAGACATTAAAAGGTAATGCAAAATTTCAATAATTTATTCATCTATATTTTTCCATTCCCAAAATTGCAATCAAAGTATTGTCCATTACACATTACATTGCAATAGGTAATGGAATTTTTTTCTATTACACACTACATTGTAATGAGTCACGAAATTTACTTCCATTACGGACTACATTATAATAAGTAATGAACATTTTTTCCATTACACACCACATTGTAGTCGGTAATGAAAATGTTTTCCATTACGCACTACATTGTAATGGATACTGTAAATTTTTTCCATTACACATTACATTTTAATGGGTAATGCAAATTTTGTCCATTACACACTGTATATTGTAATGAGTAATGATATTTTTTTCCATTACACACTACATTGTAATGGGTAATGGAAATTTTTTCCATTACACATTCTAAAAGTAATGAATAATGCATTACTTTTACATTGCAAATTTCGCAAACTTTATCCATACAGTCCTGTTGAATCAAGAGGTTACTCTTCTGAATTTGCACGTTTCTACGTTTGAACCAAAAATAATCCCAACAAATGCAAACTAGGTTTACCAGTCCTACGATGATCGCAATGGTCGCTTCAGAACAATCGATTTAGGCAATTTCGTGTGATCGACAAAATTCAACAACCGACCAAATTTAAGAAGTCTTTGATACAGGGTCTTGGGTCTCATGGTGAACACGAGAGCACACGTGCAACAAAGCCTCTTGCTGATGTACAAACTCGTCTCTCAGAAAATCTACTTTGTCGAATATTCATGCGGGTCTACCCTTGCTTTATAGCCATGCGCATATAGAGTGTATAGACTCGATGGTTAACCATGTTGCGATGTACTTCAGGATGTAACAAGGAACATATACATATAGAGATGCACATGAATGCCCTTCTGCTCCTTTTGGAGTGCAATTTTCATTTTTTTTCCAGCATCGTGGGCGTCGAACAGGGAAGTCTCGCTTCATGGAATATCCAACGAGATTGGACCAAGGTCTTCGTAGATGATGGCATAAAATTGGGTCTGGATCAATCGACGATGAAATATTTTCTTAATTCTCATCGCCTGACTTTTCATCAGGTTACATTGTAATCACGTGATTGAAAATTGCACAGATCTGGAGATTATTAAACTCCAGGAGAGGGACTCAAAGATTAGTTTAACGATTATTGCAATAAATTAATAATTAATTAACGATAAAACTTTTTGTATAAATTAAAAATCAACAAACCTCAATAACTAGCAACTTTCTCGACAATCCTATCAGTATTGCTCACGATTTTCTTGCTTATTTGGGGTCCCACTTCTTAGTGAAGGTCCCAAAAGACGTTACAACGATTGTTTACTTTCGAAATGACTCAAAAAAAATTTATTTTATCAAGAAATTGACAATTTTCATTGCATCCCAACGATGCAAATTTCAACATCATTTTCTTCAAGGCCTTCTCAATAAAATATCGAGATTGAATGAAAATAGATAAATCATTTATTGGCAAATATCTCGGATATTCTCGATTTCGGGGTGGGTTTTCGATCAGACGTTGAGATCAGAAAATCGTTTATGATGCCGAGCTCACGTTCCATAACTGACTGATGCACAATTTTGATGAGACTTTAACAGATTCTATCCTCGTCAGCCAATCGAATAGCTATATACGAAATTATTAGTCCCGTGGTAAATGGAGGGAAACGAGGGGTGAATAATTCGAGCAGACGATGACATCTTGATGAATATGAGGATGTTAATATATGGGGCATCCCATGTCAAATCGACCACTTCAAAAACCGACCCCTTTCGATTTGGCTGAAATTTTGTTTTCCTTTTCTACCCAATTAAAAACATTTTTCAGGAAATTTTCAAATTTTGTTATCCAACCCAAAAAGAAAGCGTTTTTTTTTAAATGACTATAACTTCTTCAAAAATTGACTAATTGGGACGTTTTTTTTAAATTTGCGTTTTTGAATGTACCTTCCGAAAAAAAAAAATACAAAAACATTTTAAGATATTAAAATCTATGACATTTTTCAATTTTTCGAGAAAATCATCTTTTTATCGAAGTTCGCCATTTTTAATTTTTTTTTTCACTTAACCCTTTGTGCCATGGTGGCACTCTGAGTGCCAGCATAGCATGACTAAAGGAAAAATTTGTGACACAAACGGTCAAAAAATACTTCGATCATTTCTGGAAAAAACGCCACACAACCTGGAGTGGCTTTCCTTTTCCTTCTATTTTTTGTCTCTTTTTTGAAATTTTTTTTTTTCAATTTTAGCGATTACCACTTTCAATATTTTTATTTCTTCTCAATTTTTTAAATTCCGAGGTCCTTTATAAATCCTCAAAAAATTCCAGAGTGGTGCTATGTGAAACAAGCCCAACGGAGAGAATTATTTTTTTTTTTTTTCAATCGTTAAAAAAAAATAGAAGGAAAAGGATTGCCCTCCAGGTTGGGCGGCATTTTTTCCGAAATTGATCAAAATATTTTTTGAGTGAAAAAAAAATTAAAAATGGCGGACTTTGATAAAAAGATGATTTTTCTCGAAAGAGTGAAAAATTTCATTGATTTTAATATCTTACATTTTTTGTATTTTTTTCGGAAAGTACATTCAAAAATGAAAATTAAAAAAAAAAACGTCCCAATTAGTCAATTTTTGAAGAAGTTATAGTCATTTAAAAAAAAAAGCTTTTTCTTTTGGGTTGGATAAAAAAATTTGAAGATTACCTGAAAAATATTTTTAATTGGGTATAAAAGGGAAACAAAATTTCAACCAAATCGAAAGGGATTTAAAAGTGGATTTGAAAGTGGTCGGATTTAAGAGTGGTGGATTTAACATGGAATACCCCATATATAGATATGCACTGGAGGAAGATGAGGAAATCTAGTTCAATACAGCAGAACGAACTCAGTCTTGCTTTATCGCTGAATATAGAAAGTATACTGACATTAGCTATCAAATTCTGATTCTAATATTGATTAAGATTCTTAAATAAGATATCCTCCACTCCCATTAGATAAATTAATTAATACGGTCGATTTTCAGTAATGATATTATTCGTTTCTGCAGTAATTTTCCGGAGCAAATAAAACGATGAAATAAAAGAAAAGCTGGTTGCTATCCGCTACCGGGTGGATTAAATTATAGCGCGATTAAATTAATTTAATTTAATTAAATCCACTGGGACTTATCTAAATGGAATTTCGCAGCCTTGTATTGAAACGTTAAATATCAGTTATATGAACCCTCGCTGGTCACACCTCAAAATAATCCCAAGTTGGTCACACTGGGTCAATTTGACCCGATCGACTTTTTGAATGGTTGTCAAAAAAAAGTAACTATCCGATTGACTTAAAAAAAATATAGGAATTATCTTTGAACATTCCAATATATAAAACAATTTTTATTAAATATTTGCATGGAAAAAAAGACTTTCTAAAATTCGGTTTTTTAGTAAAAAATGGTAAGTCTTTCAGTTATAAAGATTTTTTAGAAAAATTTGATCTCCGATTGACTTCAAAAAAAGATAGGAATTATCTTTGAACATTTCAGTATTTGAGACATTTTTTAAAAAATTATTTGCATGACAGAAAAATCATGAAAAAAAAGGATTCAAAAATCCGGTTTTTTACTTAAAAAATTATAACTCTTTCAGTTTTAAAGATTTTTTGGAAAAATTTGATATTTCAGCTCAAAGTGAGAGCTCGGGTCCATTTGACCCGCGGTGACCAGCGAGGGTTAAAAAGCCCATCGTCCGCAGTTGATTTTTCCAGACACACCTAATGAACGTCTAAATGACAACAAAAATTTGTTTTCCAAAATTATTCCAACCAACCCCCTTGTCGTAGATTTTGGGCAATTTTCAAAATTCTTTAGCACCACCGGAAATAAAAATATCTGGATAATCCCTGCGCCATTTTCAAGGTTATCACGTGCTCTATAGATTCATTATTAAAAAAAATTTCATTCATATAAAGGAACCGGAGTTATGAGCCTTCGAAATTTCATTGACGTTTTTCGAAACTAGGTCAAATCTCATTGAACCCTAATTTAATTTTTTTTTAATTCTGCTTGTCACTGCATAATATTATCTATATATAAAACGATAAGCCGGTACGAATTTAGAAGAAAATTGAATTATAACAATATCGACGAGGATTGGATCTTGGTATATTACCGGGGAGGAGGTAAATCTTCGTCGTCGGCGCGAAGCAGATGAGCGGTTAATCAGGCTGCCGCCTGTTACTGAGATAACGAGGTAAAGACCTATATATATATATATATATATATATATATATATATATATATATATATATATATAAAGGGAAAGTAGAACCAACCAGCGAGAGTTTATGGAATCAACGGGTATGCAACAGAGGCAAAATATAGGAAAGGAAAACCAAGGCAATATGAGACAGAACGAAAATACATCGCCTTATTATATCACTCTAATTGACGGTCCGTCATAAAAATAAGTATAACTCCAATTAGCAATAATCTCCTTTTCACGAGAAAACGAAAAATTGGTTAGATCTGATATTCCAAAAATAGAATAAATCAGCTAAAATGCAGACAGATCCAAAAAGGGAAAAATGGGCTAGTCCAGGCAAACTTTGCCTAACCCAGACTCTTATGTAGTTACACTGCAACCTACATAATCGGAATTGTGCGGGACCGGGTCTTGCAAGAAGTGGGGTTGCGCACATTGCACAGAACCGTCTCTGCGCCGCTGGTGGCTGACGGCGGCCTGACGCGATTGGCTTGGCGCTTCTCCCACTAAGCTGCAGTAGCAAAGATCGAGGTACCGAGAATCGAGGTGACAGTGTATAGCAAAGATTTAAGATATACTTATGTCACGCGAAAGAGGTTTCCCAAATTTTCCATATGTGGAAATTATAAGGAAAATTGACAAAATTGTGGCGTCATCGATTTTGTGAAAACATTGAGACTGATCACCAGGAACAACCAATAAACCGTCTTATCTGGAATTTTCTTAAACCCCTAACCCTCGATAAGGACGAGAGAGAGAGTGGGGCAGAGTCCTTGTGGTCGATGCAGGGCTCTTATCACCCTCGCAAATACAGTCATTAATATTCAAACGAGCATCCGGAAGTGGAGGTACATTGTGCGGAAGAGAGTGGCGAGAGGGATGCAGCAGACTGCAACGAAAATCGTCTGCTGTATATCCGCTATACATATAGATAAACAGAATGAATTTTCGACGCTGAGAATTCGTGGTTCAGGTGCCATCTCTCGAATATCTCGTGGATTTCGTGGGATCCAGAGGCGCTCCATCGGCGAAATTCTCGACAAGAATGGTGCTTTCCACCCTCCAAGCAAAGCCAGATGCTGCTTTCCACCCTCATTTCTCTCCCCTTCGGCAAAATTCCTACCGCAGAGATGCTCTCGATCTGCTGTCGGTAAAAGAAGAAAGAAGAGGAAAGAGAAAAGTCCGGAAATCGAGAGCATTCGATTCGGCGAAATATTGCAGAGTTACGTTG
The DNA here is from genome assembly GCA_946863875.1 of Alloplasta piceator. Classification (NCBI taxonomy): domain Eukaryota; kingdom Metazoa; phylum Arthropoda; class Insecta; order Hymenoptera; family Ichneumonidae; genus Alloplasta; species Alloplasta piceator. The sequence goes on from OX333074.1 coordinate 49,896,109, forward strand.
CCAATACTTGCAATTTTTTTCAATAGCGATACAATGATGGGAAAATAAACTAAATAAACAAATTTCCCTATTGGATGGGAAAATAAACAAATTGTTAATTAAACAAAATAAACAATAGGTGAATACAATGATGGGAAAATAAACAAATAAACAAAATAAACAAATTTCCCTATTGGATGGGAAAATAAACAAATTTTTGATTAAACAAAATAAACAATAGGTGAATACATTGATGGGAAAATAAACAAATAAACAAAATAAACAAATTTCCCTATTGGATGGGAAAATAAACAAATTGTTAATTCGACGCTGAAGTGACTCAATCACCTGATCAAAGTGCATATAGAAATAGCGGTGGACAGAGAGGGAGAAAATAATTTTCATTCGGTACAGAAGCGAGCTATTTAATTGATAGGATGATTGTGATGAGCTTCGGCTGAATTTTCATATACATACAAACTAAGCTTCAACATAGATATACACTCCCGTTCAAAAGTTTGGAAACACTCGTCCCGATTCCGTGCCGCACAAAAAGTTTCACTGCTCTTTCAAAAATGAAGATATTTCAATGCAACAAGCGGCGTTTTAAAGGGGACATATTCAGACTCTTTTAGCTTTTTCCAAAAAAAAAATCGATTTTTTTTTCACGCAGTACGTCTTTTGAAACGTGGTCGTTTTTTGGCTTTTTTGGCGTTGATATTTTAGCGCACGATCTATGAAAATTTTTTGAAACTGTTTTTCGTATAACAAACTTATGGGGGGGGGGGAGTAGAAGCTTCAATTTCGTTTTTTTTTAAGTTTCGTACGATTTTATTTCGCAAAAATATTCCCATTTTTGTAAAAAACGATCATATTTATCAAATGAAGTGTAACTCTAAAACTACTGGGTTTTCATGATATCACTAGAGGGATAAAAAGTTGCATACAATTATTCTGGACTTAATGAAATTTTTTCAAATTTTTTTTCAAAATTTTTTTTCCAATATTTTTTTTGTTAACGAGATATTTTTGTATCTCAAACAATCGGGTCTCTTATCTCATCTACACGGGTTTTCCGATAAAAAAAAGCCACGTAGATGAGGTTCTTCGATAAAAAAAGCCGTGTAGATGAGGTAAAAGACGCCATTATTTAAGATAAAAAAATCTCTGATAAAAAAAAATCTCGAAAAAAAAATTTTGAAAAAAAATTCTAAAAAAATTTCATTGAATCCAGAATAATTGTATGCAACTTATCACCCTGACACTAATTTTACAAAAACCAAGTAGTTTTAGAGTTACACTATATTTTATAAATATGATCGTTTTTCTACAAAAAACTGAATATTTTTGCGGGAAAAAATCGTACGAAACTTAAAAAAAACGAAAATAAAGCTTATACTCGCCCCCCACAAGTTTTTCATGAGAAAAATAATTTTAAAAAAATTTCATGGGTCGTGCGCTAAAATTTCAACGCCACCAAAAAAGTCAAAAAAACGCCCATCTGTTTCAAAGGACGTACCGGGTGAAAAAAAAATTGAAAAATTTTTCTGGAAAAAGCGAAATGAAGCTGAATATGTCCGCTTTAAAACGCCGCTTATTAAATCGAAATATCTTTATTTTTAAAAGAGCAGCGAAACTTTTTGTGCCGCACGAAATGGGGGCGAGGGTTTCCAAACTTTTGGACGGCAGTGTACAAATATGACTTATAAGTGATACATGAATTTTATGAATATGGATGGGTATCGACAGCCGAGAAACAAGATGGCGTCGGCGACGTCACTTCTGCAAGTTGGATCGTGCAATTCGGACCGTTCTGTCAGCCCACACTCGTTACAGGGTCGTTTATGCCCCACCTTCTCCATGAATGCGTACAAAACGGTATCACTCCCAAAAAGTATTCCCTCACCGTGAAAGTCGCGGGACCACGAGATTTATATCTATGGTTACGCGCAGAGGTCACCTACCGATGGATGGTAAAATAAATATGAAAATCCCGGTTTCAACCCTGGCGCCCGCCAATAAACGAGGAAAGTGCCGAAGCCCGCGTTTCCGCACAAATACAGTAATCCCGACATACAAATGCTCGTGTGTGTGTGTGCGTTACCGCTTAATGAGTTTGTCCAGTTTTGAGGGCGTTGCTCGCACGTGAAACACTATTTTATGCTAAATTTTCTCTCTCGGTAATGGGCGCTATTTTCCGCGACAATTTTGGAAAACAAACAGTCGCTGGCACTCGCGTTGACCGATTGTTCGGACGTTCGTTGGCATAATGCAAGAGAGAGAGAGAGATGGAAAGAAAAAAAAAGAGTAATTGGAGTATTCACCGCAGACAGAAAGAGAGAAAATGAGATGAAGCGATGGACATATATGGCACATGCATTGTGGCGATAAAAAGAGCTGGCGAACAAGGACAAACAGACGGATCGAGGGAGAAAGTTTATCACAGAGTGATAGTGTAATTACCCCTTGAATCCCTGAGTGCATTATTAAAATGCACGCATTTGCCCATTCCCATCCGCTCTCTCTCTCTCTCTCTCTAGTTTTCTCGTTACGCCACAGTTACCCTTCTCACAGCTATTCAACCCTCCTCCTTCTCCTCCTCCCCTTTACTCCCATTACACCCATTTCTGCAACAACGAATGGCATTTTGCTTGCAGAGGTCGAACCCTTTTCGATCCATTTTCATTTCTGCAAACTCGCGCACCAACATTTCCATCCCATATATATTATGCGCGAATCAACGCTGTTCTCTCCTTCCCTTTCGCTGGGACCCCTCTCTGGTTATTTGCAAACCCATCGTGGGTTCCACACCCGCTGGGTATCTGGTTACAAGAGATGTAACCATGTAATGAGGATCATCCGCTGATACGAAAGCCTTTTGGTACATGAAAATCCATCAGTGATATGATAAAGAGTACTCGAATCCGTTCCGTACTCTCGAATAGGACTTAATAAGCTTCATCAAATTCGCTTTTCGTGCCCTAGAAGCGATTTATAAAAGAACATTCTTGATGGGCAAGGTGATGAGCCTCAGTATTATAACTTGGTAGCAGGGTTGCAAATAATGCATTACTTTTTTTTAATGCATTTGCATTTTCATTAACCATTAACATTTATTGGTTATTTGGAAATAATTTCCATTAACCATTAAAATTTAATGGTTAATGGTTAGTGGAAATAATTGTAATGGTTAATGGAAATTATTTTAATGGTTAATGGTTAATGGAAATTATTTTAATGATTAATGGAGATTATTTTCATTAAAATTTAATGGTTAATGGAAATTATTTCCAATAACCATTTAATGTTCATGGCTAATGAAAATGCAAATGCATTATTTGCAACCCTACCCATTGCAATGTAGTGTGTAATAGAAAAAATGTCCATTACCCATTGCAATGTAATGTGTAGTGGACCAAACTTTGATTGCAATTTTCGAAATGGAAAAATATAGATGAATAAATTATTGCAATTTTTCATTACATTTTATTGACTTATGACTTAGATTTTCAAGTACCTTAAATTCTAAAAAGCATCTATATTATAATTCTAAGTCCTAAGTCAATAAAATGTAATGCAAAATTACAATAATTTATTCATCTATATTTTTCCATTCCGAAAATTGCAAAGTTTCGTCCATTACACATTACATTGCAATGGGTAACGGAAATTTTGTCTACTACAAACTACATTGTAATGGGCAGGGTTGCAAATAATGCATTACTTTTTTTAATGCATTTGCATTTTCATTAGCCATTAAAAAAGTAATGGTTAATGCATTACCTACGTTTCCATTAAAAATTTCGCAACTCTGCTTGTTAGATAGTCCAGGATGTGAATCAAGTTTAATGAATTAATTTTCAAGTTTTCTGGCAGCTTAATTTGTTGTTATTTGTCGATGGAGAAAGAAACCATGACAGCAATTGGCAAATAATTATTTTAAACAATGGAAGAAGTTTAAGAAATCATTTACCAAGCATTTGCCGGGGTTTTCTGATTTTCGTTACACGAATACATTCGTTTATTTTCCTTCAGCTGAAGGTTTAAAGCTTTGAATACGCATTGAATAAGTGTATATGGGTTATTCCATGTCAAATCAACCAATAGTTGGAATCGACCCCTTTCAATTTCGATGTAATTTGGTCAGAAGTTTCATTTTATCATTTAACGAAGTTCTACTAAAGGAAAAAAATTAAAAAATTTTGTTTCAAAAGTTATGCAAAATTAAAAATTTCACCATTATTTGCAATTTTTCAAGTTTATGTTTTAAATATCTCAAAAACTATTATAGTTACGAAAAAATCTTTCTGGATTCGTCTTGAAGAGTATACTTGGGGCTACGAAAAAAAAAAGATTTCGAAAAACCATTTTGAAAAATGGTGAATTTGGAGAATTTTTAAAAATCGTGAAAATCCAGGATCAACGATACATTCTTTGTTAAATTTTTTTTAAATTATACCTTCATCTGATCTTAGAAGATCCTGAAATTTTCATAATTGCGTTTTTTTTTTAAATATGAATTTGTGAATTTAAAAAAAAAATGTTTACGTCCAAGTTAAGTAAAGTTGAGCCATCGTGTAATTTTTACTGGTTAAGATTGAAAAAATTGATTGCTCAACTTTACTTAACTTGGAGGTAAAAAAAAAATTTTATTACCAAAATTCAAAAATTCAAAATTCATTAAATTCAATTGAAAAACCATTCGTTCTCTCTGAGGGATAATCATTCTGGACAACTTTTCCCTACTTTGAGTCATCTTACATACGACGAAAAGTCCATTGTGATAAATATACAAATTCTACCACAATAGACCATATACGTCCCTTCCCCAAACCACGATTTATCATAGTTTTTTCTCAAACGATGCGGCAACTGCTATGTGCGTTCGATTTGCAATTTTTCAAATCCCCACGAATCCCCTCAACCTCCCAATCCTCGCCCCCGGTTTATTTTAAAACTACATACACTCATACCGCTAGACACAATCCTATGTACCCTTTATTCTGACCATATACCAATGGACGGGGATGTAACAGTGGCTATTGTAATTGTATGTGCGGTTTATTCGTTTATACAGGAACGGACTTGGCTGCCCCATCACACATCCCTGTAAAAACCATTACAAACGACCGGATATAACGTTCAATAAAAATGTTAACATTTCACGCGTAACACACGCGTGCACATACCCATATATGTACAGACAAGTAAACCATTACATCGTAAGTGTTGAATTCAATACATGTTTTGTGCATGTGTATTAGGGTGGTTCTTATTCAGAGCTCGGACGAATTTTTTATCAGACGCCCCCCAAATCGAATCCAAATAATTCACAAACAATACCCTAATTTTTTTCAGATTTTTATCTAGACTGTGACCCCTCCCGAAAAGAGGTTAGATTTCCCCATTTGAAATACACGTGTTTCGGCCATATTGTCAAAATATGTTTTATTCTAAGTATAATAATTTTTTTTTTATCTGTAACTACAAGATTTTAGTGTTCATTGGTGCTACTATTTGAAGAAAAATTCATATTATTATAGGGGTCAAACTGGACGAATTGCGATTCGTCTAGATTGACCCGTATGATAATGTGAATTTTTCCTCAAATAGTAGCACCAATGAACACTAAAATCTTGCAGTTGAGGATTTTTTTAAAAATTATTACACTTGGAATAAAATATATTCTGAGAATATGGCCGAAATACGTGTGTATTTCAAATGGGAAAATCTACCCTCTTTTCGGGAAAGGTTAGAGTCTAGATAAAAATCTGAAAAAAATGGGGTATTGTTTTTGAATTATTTGAAGTCGATTTGAGGGGTGTCTGATGAAAAATTCGTCCGAGCTCTAAATAAGGGCCACCCTAATGTGTATATATACGGCTTAACTAAAACAAGAATAGCGTATTTTCTTTCAACTGACATATCGGAGATACACCGTTCTAGTTAGGCCATTTTTCTACACACGTACATTTCGTGTACGTGTGTTCAAGCATCGTCGGTTAGCACGTAACGAATTTTACACATCTATGTATGTACGTTAACAAAATGTACGGCTACATTCTAGAAGAGTCATAGATGCGTGAGAGGAGATAACCAATGCCCAGCGAGCGTAAACCCACATCGAGTAAACCGTCCGCCCAGGGCCCATATATATGGTATATGAGGCATTCCACGCCGATTCGACCCATCTCACCGATTTTGTCAGGAATTTTTTATGATTTTGTAGTACCTTTGAAGGGCACTCAGGATTTTTTTCAGCTTTTTTTGGAGCGATTTGACTTGACTATAATTTTATAAACAAATGATTTTTAGCCCAAATTTAAAATCCTGAAAAAATCACAAAAATCCAATTTTTTATATGAAAAATTTCAAGGATTGAGCCAAAGTAGGCAAGTTTTCCTTCTGTTTATAATCAAAGCTTTCTATTTATTATTATTTTTTTTCAATAGAAGGAAGACCCTGCATTGAGTGGGCCATTATTTAAACATTTTTGTATGAATTGAAGGTGTTCAAAAAAATGTTTGGATAAGGGCGCACTCAATTCAGGTTTCTCTTTCGATTAAAAAAAAAAAAAAAAAAAAAATTAATAGAAAGAGATTTTGGGTTTTCGAATAGGAAGTAAAAAACATATACATTAATAATACGTACATACATATTATAGGAATATGTAAAAATATATGCAGATATAAATATCGTGTTCACGATTACACGTATATTTGTACGTATATTTATAAGCGTCGAAATATTAAAATCTGTTTCTTTACGAGCATTGTGTTTGTGTAGGGCAAGGTATTTCTACATTCGCGACGGTGGAAAATCCCGATGGTCGGTCGGTATATATCCAAGGCGATATCTCTTCGGGTTCCCTCGGGCAATTTATGCATATGTGTGATATAGATAGAGGTGGGAGGGCGAAAGGTCTGTGGTATATGTGTATACGCATATGCAATATATTTTGCATAAAATACCACATGTATCTTACGAGTATACCTAAACACAACACGTGCGCGGGCGAGAGAACAGAAGTGCCTCAACATTGGAATAAGGCACTTATATATGGGGCGTTCCAGGTCAAATCACGTGGTAATCGGCCTGACCCCCTCGGATTTAATGGCCGAATTTTTTTTGGGTATATTTTGGTAAAAAAAAAAAGAGTTTATTTTTTCCAGATTTTTATCACTGGTTTTACCTCATAGGATAATTTTTTTTTCCATAACTGTTGAGTAAGAATGAAATTGGACCAGTTTAAAAATTCTGAAATTTTTTGCATAAATTCTATAACTAAGAACTAGTATTTTCATCATAGTTCGAGAGTGGGCCGAGAATAATGTATATATTCAATAATAGGTTTCGCATATTTTGATAATAGATTTTATAAAATCGTCCAATTATGGTTATCAAAATATAGGGAACATTTTTTTTACCAAGATATGATATATATTTTTTTTTTACAGGGAACCATCACTGAAATATTTAATTTACAAAGTTTGTAAACAAATTTTTGTTCTTTAATTTAAAAAAAAATCTATAAATTATTCCCGGTCCACGAGAGTGGCCGAGAACTAGTTTCTATTTATGCAACAAATTTCAGAGTTTTAAAACTGGTCCAAATTCATTTTTACTCAACAGTTATGGGGAAAAAATTATTTTGTGAGGTAAAACAAGTGATAAAAATCTCGCAAAAATAACCTTTTTATTTTGGACCAAAACATGCCCAAAAAAAATCGTTCACTAAAACCGAGGGGTTTGGCCGATGACCACGTGATTCGACCTGGAATGCCCCATATACATATACATATAAGTACATATATAACATATAGATATGTGGACCAATATGAGAGATATCATATTCTCATTTTGTGGGCGCAAGCGCGATTCCAATGAGAAAGAGATGAAGGAAAAGCTCGAAGGCGCGGAGAACGGAGTGGAGAAAAAGAAAATGTTATATCCAGAGTGATAAATTTCTCGTTCAACGATCTACCTCTGTAAATGTTCACCCATCAGCTCCACGCGACTCCTTCCTCCGTCTCATATGTGGATAAATGTGTATGGCACTTATGTGTATATTTGTGTGTGTGTGTGTGTGTGTGTGTGTGTGTGTGTGTGTCCATATCCATGTGTTCCAATGTTAAGTCTGCGTCCAATATCGGTATCGTCGATCACGACTCCTCCTTGAGTCGCTTCGGGCCTCTGTGCGGCACGAGACAGCCCTTCGCTTCATATTCTCGTTTGGAGATCGAAGAGTCGCACGTTAACGTAATGCGGAATATTTTCCACGTATATCTCGTTGGTGAAAAGAAAAATTGTTTTCTCCATTGCCCCCTTAACAATGGTCCCCAATCGCTCTGGCAGGGCGGATACTCGGGAGGATTGAGCAGGGTTGCGAAATTTGTAATGTTAAAGTAAATGCATTATTCATTACTTTTAGAATGTGTAATGGAAAAAATTTGCATTACCCATTGAAATGTAGTGTGTAATGAAAAAAAAATGCATTACCCATTACAATGTAGTGTGTAATGGAAAAAAATCCATTACCCATTACGATGTAGTGTGTAATGAAAAAAAAATCCATTACTCATTACAATGTAGTGTGTAATGGAAAACATTTTCATTACCCATTACAATGAACTGTGTAATGGAAAAAGTTTTTATAACTCATTATAATGTAGTGTGTAATGGAAGAAAATTTCATGACCCATTACAATGTAGTGTGTAATAAAAAAAAATTCCATGACCCATTGCAATGTAATGTGTAATGGGCGAAACTTTGATTGCAATTTTGGGAATGGCAAAATATAGATGAATAAATTATTGCAATTTTGCATTACATTTTAATGACTTCGGTACCTTAAATTCTAAACAGCATCTATATGCATACAAAAAGTTGAACGATGATATAGTACGTCACTGCCATCGTCTGCCCCGGTGGAACGGCTTTTCAGCTACGCAACGATGATGAACGCTCCTAAGTTCAATGGCTCACAGAAAATCACTTTGAGCGCAAAGGATATTGGCTGAAGCAAACGCCGAAAAAAGTATTTTTAGAAGTGCAGTTCAACGTTCAACTTTTTGTATGCATGTAGATGGTTTTTAGAATTTAAGATACCTAAGTCATTAAAATGTAATGCAAGATTGCAATAATTTATTCATCTATATTTTTCTATTCCCAAAATTGCAATCAAAGTATTGTCCATTACACATTACATTGCAATGGGTAATGGAAATTTTTTCTATTACACATTACATTGTAATGGGTCATGATTTTTTTATTTTTTTCCATTAGATACTACATTGTAATGGGTAATGTAAATGGCAATGCATTACAAAAAGTAATGCATCACGTGCAACCCTGGGATTAAGGCGGTATTGCGGTCTCGAATTTGCAAAAATCATTTTTTTCTGCATATTCTTAAAGTCCAGACCTTTAAGAATATATCTTCGAAAGAAAATTTTTGAATTCCAATAATTTACAAAGTTACGGATTATTCTTTGAATGCATGAACTCGGAAATTAAAGTTTCGCTGGTGCTGTTTTTAGGGACGAAAACAGTTCGTCGGTTGTAGAAGGAAAAACAAAATCTCACATCGCGATAGGACTTATTAATCTACGCAATGGTGGAGTGACCAACGGACCAAATGCACTGTACACACACACGCACACACACATATATATGCGGTTGAAGAGGAGTAGAATCCGATCGTGGGAAACCAAACCACCGGTGTTCATTTCAGTCAGTGTATCACTCAATTCCACTCGTGCTTTCCTATGTGACCACCGCTCAAACCAATGTCCACTATCATCTGGCTTTGGGATTTTTCGATATCGATCGAAATTTCGTCGGTGCGAGTTTTATTGCATTGTCACTGCCCTGTCGTTCCTCATTGCTAAGCATTAGCTGAAAACTGCTTCGCATTGATAAACTATACACGGTAAACGAAGGATTTGGTAAGATTGTAACGCTAAATAAATAATGGTAATTCGGACTCCCAACATTAGATTCCTAACATCATCATTGCTTTATTTTGTTCTACTGCCCTTCAAATGAAAAATGATCTCTTTTGCTCCATTACAACGAAAAATGAATAGAGAATATGAGAATATGATGAAACAGTACTTTTATTGGCGGAGTCGTAGTCAATTTCGCTTTGAGAACTTTTTAGAGATGCTAATTGATAAAGAGAAAACGAAAAAAGTTGAAAAAGCTGCCTTCTGATCCATTCCAACTAAAAATGGAGTGATGATCGTTTTTCCGAAATGCTAAATCTCACAGAATACAAAAACGGTACTTTTATTGACCGAATCGTAGTTAATTTCTCTTCGAGAACTTTTTAGAGATACTAATTGATAAAGAGAAAATGGAAAATGATGAAAAAGCTGCCTTCTGCTCCATTCCAATGAAAAATGGAGAAATGATCGTTTTTTCGAAATACTAAATCTCACAGGAAACAAAAAATGGTACTTTTATTGACCGAGTCGTAGTTAACTTCGCTTTGAGAACTTTCTAGAGAAACTAATTGATAAAGAGAAAATGAAAAATGATGAAAAAGCTGCCTTCTGCTCCATTCCAATGAAAAATGGAGTAATGATCGTTTTTCCGAAATACTAAATCTCACAGAATACAAAAAACGGTACTTTTATTGACCGAATCGTAGTTAACTTCGCTTTGAGAACTTTCTAGAGATACTAATTGATAAAGAGAAAATGGAAAATGATGAAAAAGCTGCCTGCTGCTCCATTCCATAGATAAATGGAGTAATTATCGTTTTTCCGAAATGCTAAACCTCACAGAATACAAAAAAACGGTACTTTTGTTGACCAAATCGTATTCAATTTCGCTTTGAGAACTTTTTAGAGATGTTAATTGATAAAGAGAAAATGGAAAATGATGAAAAAGCTGCCTTCTGCTCCATTCCATAGATAAATGGAGTAATTATCGTTTTTCCGAAATGCTAAACCTCACAGAATACAAAAAAACGGTACTTTTGTTGACCAAATCCTATTTAATTTCGCTTTGAGAACTTTTTAGAGATGTTAATTGATAAAGAGAAAACGGAAAATGATGATAAAGCTGCCTTCTGCTCCATTCCAACGAAAAATGGAGTAATTATCGTTTTTCCGAAATGCTAGATCTCACAGAATACAAAAAACGGTACTTTTATTGACCGAATCGTAGTTAATTTCTCTTCGAGAACTTTTTAGAGATACTAATTAATAAAGAGAAAATGGAAAATGATGAAAAATCTGCCTTCTGCACCATTCCAACGAAAAATGGAGTAATGATCGTTTTTCCGAAATGCTAGATCTCACAGAATACAAAAAAAACGGTACATTTATTGACCGAATCGTAGTTAACTTGGCTTTGAGAACTTTCTGGAGATACTAATTGATAAAGAGAAAATGGAAAATGATGAAAAAGCTGCCTTCTGCTTCATTCCAACGAAAAATGGAATAATCATCGTTTTTCCGAAATGCTAAATCTCACAGAATACAAAAAAACGGTACATTTATTGACCGAATCGTAGTTAACTTGGCTTTGAGAACTTTCTGGAGATACTAATTGATAAAGAGAAAATGGAAAATGAAGAAAAAGCTGCCTTCTGCTCCATTCCAACGAAAAATGGAGTAATTAGCGTTTTTGCCAAAATTATAAGCCCCAGGAAATACATATGAGAAAACGGTACTTTAATGGGTCAACTTTCGCTTTGAGGATTTTCCGGGGATGCTAATTGGCGAAGGGAGAACGGAAAATGGTGAGTATCAAAGTAAGGTTGATTACGACGGTGAATGGCCCATATGCATGCGCGTATGAGGCTGTACGAGGAGAATGTCATGCTCTTCCAACTCGTTAGGCCGCCTCTCTCGTGAATCTATATCGCCGTTTCGGCTCTTCCCGATCTATATGCCACCGCGTTCCACTCCAAGCAAAATAATTATCGAGAAACATTGTTATCCCCTCGATTCACGATCACGTACATGCGTGGGTTCGCGTTCTGCAGCACTTGGACGTCCGATCGCGCGTCCTTTGTGCCTCATGTCCTCTGCGAGGGCAACTGCCAATACCTATACCAAACGCTACGGCAGCGCTTTACTCCACCCTCTCTCTCTCGTTGCTGACAAAATTGTTTACACTGCAGAATCGACCATCCACATAACAGCCTGGAATCACGCGCTGGTCCACGCGGTGGTCACTCTGCACTTCGGACAACGAATCGTTCGCAATGATGAGCCCTAAAAGGGTCTGTGTACCGTACACTCCGTCGGTGCTTCGCGGTGAATTTTATTCCTCCCACTTCTCTCATCCTCCCTCCCTTCCTTTATCACGCTGATTGCCAACGACGCGACAAACGCACATGAGATTTATGATTGAATTTGGAAAAATGCTTTTTTCCAGCTTTTCAGCGATGGGACAAGTCGAAAGCCAACATCTGGCGCGCAGAAACATTTCTGTATACAGTAGGGTGACAGTTATTTGGGCTTTGGCGAAATAAGTTCAGTGCCACCCCAAAAACATAATCAAGGTGTATCAAAAAAAAATCTGTGTAAAGTTTGGAGGCGCTCGGAAAATTGGAAAACGCGCCACCGGGCGATTGAATAGTTTGGAAACTCTCGACCCAATTCCACGAAGCATAAAAAGTTTCACTGCTCTTTTAAATATGCAAATGTTGCAACTCAATAAGCGGCGTTTCGAAGGGGACATATTTAGCTTCATTTCGCATTTTTCAAAAAAAAATTTCGATTTTTTTAAAACCCTTTTTTGAACGGCACACCCTTCGAAACATGGTCGTTTTTTTGGCTTTTGCTGGCTTTGAATTTTTTTTGTCCACGAACCATGATTTTTTTTTTACTGTTTGTCGCATTAAAAACTGTTGGGAGGGAGTGTAAGCTTCAATTTTGTTTTTTTAAAAAGTTTCGTGCGATTTTTTTTCGCAAAAATATTCAGTTTTTTGCAAAAAACGACCATATTTATAAAATGTAGTGCAACTCTAAAACTACTGGGTTTTCGTAAAATCACTAGGATGGTCAAAAGTTGCATACAATTGTTCTGTATTCAATGACATTTTTTCAGAATTTTTTTTTCGAAATTTTTCCTGTAAACAAAATATTTTTTCATCTCAAACAATCTTACCTCTTACCTAATCTACGCGGCTTCTTAATCGAAAAACCTCATCTACATGGCTTTTTCATCGAAAAATCCGTGTAGATGAGGTAAGAGACCCGGTTGTTTAAGATTAAAAAATATTTCGTTGACAGGAAAAATTGTCGGAACGAAAATTTTGAAAAAAAATTCTGAAAAAATTTAATTAAATCCAGAATAACTGGATGTAACTTTTTACTTTCTTAGCGATTGTAAGATAACCCAGTAGTTTTGGAGTTACACTAGATTTTGAAAATATCGTCGTTTTTGGCAAAAAAATTAATATTTTTGCAAAAAAAAAAATCTTACGAAACTTTTTAAAAAACGAAATTGAAGCTTATACTCCCCCGCACAAGTTTTTCATGCAAAAAACCGTTTAAAAAAATTTTCATGGGTCGTGCGCAAAAATTTGAACACAAAAAAAAAGACCAAAAATGACCATGTTTCAAAGGACGTATACGGGGTTCAAAAAAGATCAAAAATTTTTTTTGGAAAATGTGAAATGAAGCTGAATCTGCCCCTTCTGAAACGCCGCTTGTTGAATTGAAATATCTTCATTTTTAAAGGAGCGATGCAACTTTTTGCGTGGCGCGGAATCGGGGCGAGTGTTTCCAAACTTTTGGACGGCAGTGTCCATGCTCATAATTTGATGAAGCTGAAGTTTGCATCGTTTTAATGCAACGGAAATAGTTCATTTCTTAGAAAAATTAATTCTTTCTGAGGAAATAATGAAGTGAAAAATCGTTGAAATGTATTTTGGGGTCTTTATTAAGGACTTGGAATTTTATGTGAACAAGAAAAACGCAAAACTCGAAACGACGCATCAACTTGAAAAAGAGTGTGGACAGTATCCTACGAGACCATATATTCTTTGTTTTATTCCATGGAATAATTTTTTTCCATGTCAAAAATATAGACATCGATTTTCCTAATAGCAAATAGAAAAACCCATTGAGAGACCTCTAAAAAAAATCGTACGCAGCTTCCCTTCCACGGCGTTCAATATCACAGTGAAAACTATGATTTCATCAAGTGGGAAGTAAATAATAAAAATAACATTTCATTTTGGGCCAGTCTAATATAAATATCCGAATAAATGCGTGTTTACGTGCATCACCAAAGTTTCCGAATTACGTTGAAAACAATCGCACCCCGATGAAACAACAAGCGTCCGCAATCAGGCATTCTAGCTGTACGCTCGCGATGCATATGGGGCATTCCACACCGATTCGACCTGGGTCTGACCCTTTACCTCTCCGATTTTGTCCGCAATTTTTTATGGGTTTGTAGTACCTCTGAAAAGCACTCAGAATTTTTTCCACATTTTTTGGAGCGATTTGACTTAACTATGGTTTAGTTTTTTTTTTTAATATGAGGAAAAATCTGAATTGAGTGGGCCCTTATCCAAATATTTTTTTAAATACCATTCATTCACACAAAAATGTTTGGATAACGATCCCCTCGATTCAAATTCCTCCTTCTATTTTGTTTTAATTTTATTTTTCGAAAAAGCTTGTTATAACCAGGACGAAACCCTTGCCCACTTTGGCTCATTGTCAATGCTTGAAATTTTCAATATAAAAAACGGGGTTTTAGTGATTTTTTTCAGTTTTTTAATTTTGGGCTAAAGGTAATTTGTTTATAAAATTTCAATTTACCTTTAGTAATTTTAAATTACCTTTAACTCAAAATTAAAAATTCGAAAAAATCACAAAAAAATCCCGTTTTTTATATGAAAAATTTCAAGCATTGAACAAAAGTGGGCAGGTGTTCCCTGCTGTCTATAAGAAGCTTTTTCGAAAAAAAACTAAACCATAGTTAAGTCAAATCGCTCAAAAAAAAAACTGAAAAAATCCTGAGTGCTTTTCAATGGTACTACAAACCCATAAAAAATTGCGGACAAAATTGGAGAGGTGAAGGGTCAGACCCAGGTCCAATCCGCGTGGAATGCCTCATATATAAGCGCGTACGAAAAATCCCTACACAAGTTCTCCTCCTGCTCGTTGAAACCCTCGTCGAGTTGCGAATTTCATTTTTTTTAAATAATAATAATGATAAAATAACGCTGCAGAAAAAAAAATGCGGAACGATGAGAAATGCACACATGGAGATATATTTACCAGAGGCGTTATCAGCGGAATTTCCAATGAAGGATTACGTGTATTTTATGGAGATTCGATGATTCATATATAGACCGGAAAAACTCTCACCAATTTACATTAATAATTGATGAAAATTCATGTTTTTTGCATGCCCGAAAAAGAAAGAATTTCGAATATTACGGGAAAATTTGTTGAACGAGAAACATTTTAAAGGCATTGCGAATAATTCATCGCCAATTTAATTAATGAAGGAGAATCCTTCAATTTGGACCTATATATGAGGAGTTTTTTTTAAACCGGACCACTTTTTTTGTCACCCTCTCCAATTTTTTTCAAAATCTGCCAGTTTGCAATATTAGTCAAAAGGAACATCTGTGATTTTTTTTAGATTTTTTAAGGCGTCCGTTCAGGATTTTCAATTTTTTATTACGAACACTATCTCAAAAAATATTCATCAAACAAAAAAAACATAAGAATAAAAACTTTTTTATTTTTTTCACTTTATCGAAAAAAATTAAAATCATAATTTTTCTGCATTGAGAAAATGGAAATTTGGCAAAAAAATGAGAATAACATTTTTTTAAACTTATTAACACCCTTTCGATTTCGATACAAATTTTACAGGATGTCTAGCATTGGGTAAAGAGTCTGCGAAAAAAAATTCAGAATGGCACCTGCAATGGTTACGATGAAAAAAAATAAAAACCCTGCGAAATCTTTATACGGTTATGAGATTTCGCAGGGTTTTCATTTTTTTTCATCGTAACCATTGTAGGTGCCATTCTGAAATTTTTTTCGCAGACTCTTTACCCAATGACAGACATCCTGTAAAGTTTGTACCGAAATCAAAAGTGTGTTATTAGGTTTAAAAAAATTTTATTCTCATTTTTTTTGCCAAATTTCCATATTCTCAATGCAGAAAAATTATGATTTTAATTTTTTTCGATAAAGTGGAAAAAATAAATAAGTTTTTATTCTCATGTTTTTTTTTGTTTGATGAATATTTTTTGAGGTACAGTGTTCGTAATGAAAAATTGAAAATCTTGAACGGATGCCTAAAAAAATCTTTAAAAAAATCACAGACGTTTCTTTTGACTAATACTTCAAATCGGCAGATTTCGAAAAAAATTGGAGAGGGTGAAAAAAAAAGTGGCCCGGTTGAAAAAGAACTCCTCATATGCGGATATAATCCGATGGAATATATACGAATCGTGTGGAAATATTATATGGGGCATTCCAAACAAATTCGACTTAACTATAATTTTATAAACAAATTATTTTTAGCTCTGAAAATACTCAATAATACTTAATAAATACCTATTAATATTTAATAAAGATAGTTGTATCTATGTTGCTAATGTCTAGTTAAAACGTATGAAATCAAGTGCGAAATGATTTACGGATGTACCTTAAGCAATCTTCATCTTCATATCGTCCATTTTAGTGCGATACAATGTAGCGATTTTTTCCCTTTTTAAAAAACTGAACAGGGCGGTAAAAAAAACGCGAGGCCAATGACAAATGACTCGTGAAAAGAGTGATCCGATAAGTTCGAGAAATATCTCGATGGCCTCTGCGAAAAAAGTGGACAACCTTTCGGCCCAATCTGCCGGCTCGATCATCGACTAAAAGCCAAATGGCATCGAGAACCGCGAGAGAAGAAAAATATACATGTATATTAAATATATATATATATGCACATGCAATTTTTAACAAACGAAAATAAAATGCCGACGACGACGTGAAAATGAAATGAGCTTTGATTATGGGCGCGCGTGACCGTGGCAAAAGAGGTTCCCGTCATTCGAGAAACCGTGACCGACCGTCTCCAATGTCCAAGATTCCTTTTAAAATAATTAAACTCCCTCTCTTTTCCTTTGTGTGCGCGGGTTTGAAAGAAAATTCTTTCGAGACAATGGCCGCGTTTGTAATGAGTTTCAATGTGACTAAAATCCAAAAACAATGGCGATTCCAAAATTAAAACGCATCAATATTCGTTGTATTCTTCTGGGACCAATAAAAAAAAAAAAAAAAAAAAATTCTTCTGGAACCTCCTTTTAGACAATTTTCATCCCTTCAATTATCTGACTGCGAACTTTGCGTGCATTATTAAGGCGATATTCCAGTCTGGAGACAAAAGACTAGACTATTGTAGTCTAGTCTATTCTGGGCTAGTCTATTCAGGGCTAGTCTATTCTGGGCTAGTTTATTCTAGGCTAGTCTATTCTAGGCTAGTCTAGACACTCTAGACTATTCTAGTCTAGAAAATAAAAATATTTGTACCATTCTACTTTTAACAATTTTAACAATAAGCAAAAAAATTTTCGAAAAGAAAATGAAAATTAAATAAGTTATAAGCTGCATGCGAAGTTGAGGCTAAAAAAAGGGGTGTGCTTTCTGACACAATCGGCAACCTTTCTTGTTATCCGATACAAAATTTAAGAAAAGATTCTTAATTAATAAAAATGTTGTTATAGCCCCTCCCTCACAGAATACGGAAAAAAATTCGCAAAATGGCGACTGTCTGCACAAAAAAGGCGATTTCGACTCTTTTTTCGTAGTTTTCAATTTTTTTACGATAGTAAAAAAATAATTTTCTTACATAAGTAGTAAGGACGATGGAGAGTTATACATTGAAGATTGGTAAAAAATTTGGAGTAAATATGGGTTGAGTAGAACTTGAGATATCATGTCAGCCGTGATGAGAAAAATAGTTCTGAGAAAAACGTCGATATAGTCCGATTTGCTCCGAGGTGACATAGTTAGTGCGTCACTAAAATAGCTATAACTCTGTAAATTATTGGAATTAAAAAATGTCCTTTCGAGGATATAGTCTTGAAGGTCTAAACTCGGAGAATATGCAAAAAAAAATTGTTTTTCAATTTTAGACCAGAATACCCTCTTAAAGTTAGACTCAAACATGACGAGCGTAGTTACTGCGTCACTAAAATAGCTGTAACTCCGTAAATTATTGGAATTAAAAAAATTCTTTTCAAGGATATATTCTTGAAGGACTAAACTTTAAGAATATGCAAACAAAATTGATTTTTTCAAAATTCTATACCAGAATACCACTTCAACGCTCGAGCCATTGTATAATAGAATAAGAAAAAGCTCATCTCGACGGAAAAAAACTAATCACATAAAGCATCGTACGCAAACAGAAAGCTGATCGAAAAATTCATTGGATGAAAACTCGTCAGCCGGAGATTAATGGTCGAGGGGGTTTAAAAAAAACGGATCTCGTCGCGAAAATCTCGATGTGAAAAACGTACGCGAGTTACCGTCAGGAACGAAAGTTACGCCCTTGTGGTGTTGAACAATCGATAAATAATTTACGGGAGTCGGGAGGAAAGAGAAGCGCCGGTTGATAATATCGTCGTGCGACGAGTCAACGCAGTAAAAGCCACGTAGCTCGATCTATCATCGTGGGTATACGACGAGCTCGAACCTCTCTGTGCTGTTTTCTACCTGTACAACACTGTAATAGCAACAGCGGCACCGGTAGAAATCTCGTAAATGCAAACTGTACCGTGTGTTTGTAACTCTCTGCAAACCAGGCAACTTTTTGTAAATATAATCCGCATACGTATTCAACATATATACACCCAGGAAAAAGATCTAGTCGTAGGTACTATAATCGTTTATTTGATTATTTTTTAATTACTTTAACGAAAATTTTCTTTCCATCCAATTTTGGGCGATATTTTCTTCCACTATATATATTTATTTGAATTGTCATCGAGAAACAGGCGTTGAAGAAAAATTCTATTCGTTGTTACTAAATACCTATTCACCCGTAATCTCATCCGATCATATCTGCAGATTTGTCAGTACCCCAAAAATCCGCCAGGTGGCTACCTCTCGCACAAGCGAACCTGCCTCCCAATGCCTATATCCTTTCCAAGCTCGTCTATGTTTGATATCCTTATTTTTCAGTATGAATATTTAATACATTGAACATTGCGGCAAAACGCAAGATGGTCGAATACTCGAATCCCCGAAAAGAATTCCCATAAAAAAGGGTCTTTTTTCTTTTCCATTCTGTCAAAGAAAAGACGAAGCTTTACGAAATTGTAGACTTCATATGTATAGCTATACATTCAAAGATTGAAATGTTTAAAAATATATATTGTGTAAATATTTTTAAAAAAATTATTTCATTTAAAATTAAAATATCATTTAAAAGTTATTTTATAAAGTTCAAGTTCCGAATGTTCAGCTGTACCGAAAATCGAAAAAAAAAATTCCAAAATGAAAAATTGAACCCAATAACATTTGACAATTAATTCTGGATAGTTATAAAATTATTTAAGAAATTATGTGACAAGGATTAACGGAGATCCATTGATTTTTCTTTGAAAATTAAATTCAATAATTAAATTAGAAAAAATTATGAAAAATTAAATTAATTTTTTTCGTCCAGCTGAATGTTCAGAAATTCTAGTACATTATTTTTTTTTATTTTTGCGATATTTTTTTCTTTAGAATTAGCAGTTTCCCTTTGTGAATAGTTGATAGTTTGGGTTTGGAGATAGCATTGTTTCTGTCATGTTGATAAATTTTGTACTTTCACCAAATTTATTCAAGATTTTACTATAAAATTCTATTCTCCGTACACTGAGAAAAAAAATTTTTGAATGAACGATTGCACGAACGCACGAATCGTTAGACGACTAAATATTTATTTGGTCTGAATAAATAATTAGTTTCTTGAATAATTCTGCGCTTCGGTTGACCAAAATATTGTTCAGGCAAAAAAATATTGAATTGTACAACTAAATATTTAGTCGTGCGTATGCGACTAACAATTTAGTTCATTCAAAAACGCTTATACGCTTATTTCTCTCACTATTTTTATACATTTTTGAGTAAATGGGCTCGATATTATCCATTCGATAAATTTTGCAAGAGTTATTGTGAAAAACGATTTTTTTATGGAGTGATTATTTCGGTAAAAGCAATATTGTTACCGAATGTCCCATATTCGCGGATATTTGTGTACTACACTGAAACGCTTTTGCCGCGGAGAGTGCAGCGCATAATTTAACGTAGATACATCCAAGTTTTGTTCACCATACATATGAGGCATTCTCCGTCAATTCCGCCACTTTTTTTTCGACCTCTCAGATCCGTCCCATAACTTATCACAGTTTAGTCCCACTTGAAAGTAGTCTCTGCGTTTTTTTCAGATTTTTTAAGCGGTGAATTAAGAAGTTGCATATATTTTTTTCTATTTATTCGAATCCATATAGCTTAAAACGGAGAGGATGTACAAGAAAAAATCTTTCTACAAAAAAATTTTGTTTTTCCATCAACTATTGAATACAATATGTGTTATATTTTTGTTCGTGTTGCAAAGACTATTTCGTGTAAAAAAACAATGAAAATTAATTTTTTTCGCACGGTCCGACACCTTCAATTCTGCTGTCAATTTTATACAATCTCTGATAGTATTAGTGGAACGTACAGAAAAATCCACAATACGGCTACTGATTTTTTTCGCGATTAAACAAATGTTATTCACAAAAAAATTGCATAAAGTTATGTGAATAACATTTTTTTAACCTCGAAAAAAAATCAGTTGCCGTATTGTGGATTTTTCTGTACGTCCCACTAATACTATTAGAGATTTTAAAAAATTGACAGTAGAATTGAAGGTGTTGGACCGTGCGAAAAAAAATAATTTTCATTTTTTTTTTTTTGCAAAAAATAGTCTTTGCAACACGAATAAAAATATAACACATATTGCACTCAATAGTTGATGGAAAAACATAATATTTTTGTAGGCATTTTTTTTTTGTACGTCCTCTCCGTTTTAAGCTATATGGATTCGAATAAATAGAAAAAATATATGCAACTCCTTAATTCACCGGTTAAAAAATCTGAAAAAAATGGCAGAGACTACTTTCAAGTGGGACTAAACTGTGACAAGTTATGGGACGGATCTGAGAGGGTCGAAAAAAAAAGTGGCGGAATTGACGGAGAATGCCTCATATGTATAATATACACGCATAAATGTGCATTGGGGGCATGTGCACTATGCACTATGTGTACAAATATAATATACAGGGATGAATGCGAGGAGCATCAATCATAATTCAAACAGCCGGTGTGTCGACTTCCTTCATTAGTAATCGTTTCAAAGATTTATCAATTGCTCGGTCTAGCTGATGTAGTATCACGATAATGTATGTCCTATATGAGCGATGTGCAAATAGCACTTTTTTTCACTCTCTTCACCAAACAGACTCGCATTGTAATGCCGGAACGAGTTTACAGAGGTGTTTCATTCACATAAATCGGCTTACAGTGCCAAGGATCAATGATTTATGTATATGGAAACAAAAAAGGAGCGCTAATTTTTGTTAACTTTAAGCTAGCATCACAACATTAAAAATTTGATTTTCTTCTAGAACTTCATTTTCCTAAAAACGAAAACTTTTGACCAAATTTCATCGAAATTGAAAGGGGTCGATTCCAACTCTTGGTCGATTTGACATGGAACGACCCATATTTATACTTTTTATAGGTACAAAATAATTAATAAACTTCTTATTTTGTACACTGAGAAAAAAAATTATTGAATTTGAAAACATGAATTTGTTATTATTTGTTGAACCAAGAAAATCACTCTTCATTTTAAAAAATAATTTCACGGATCTGTTACTCCATTATATTAAACTCTTATTTAATAGTAACAATTAAATGCATGATAGATTTGATTAAATTTGTATTCATCGGATTAATTACATTGATCGCATCATAAACATGAGATTATTTGGATCTGAAAAACGAATTCAATACGAAATCATTTTTTTCGAAAAAATTATTTTCTTGCAATAAAGTAATTATTATTTTACTTCAAAAAATATTTTTATTTAATTTAAATTAATTTAATTTATTATTATTATTATACAATTTGTTTTTATTATTTAATTTAATTTAAATAGATTTGATTGAATTTGTATTCATTAGATTAATTTAATTTATCGCATCATAAACATGAAATTATTTGGATCTAAAAAATGACTTCAATACGAAATTATTATTTTTTGAACAAAATTATTTCTTTGCAATAAATTCATCATTATTTTACTTCTAAAAATATTTCAGTAGTATTTTCAATATTTAAAAATTAATTGTGATTATTTTAAAAGAAGCTGTAGTAAAATAAATAACACTACTTTATTCCAATAGAATATTTGTTTGGAATTATAAATTTTCTATTTCCTTCAAGCAAAGAACTATTATTTCTATAGTATACTTTAATAGTATACATAAATTGTTAAAAATTAAAAAACTGGTTTTTTAAATGTTTTCTTATATTCGAATCTTCATAACTCCTAACTTTTTTCAAGTGCATAGTAGTAGTCGATAGCGTAATAGGTAGCGTGTTAGGTAGTTAGGTAGGGTAGGTATGATGCTAGGTAGGGTCGAGGGTTCGAATCTCGGTCGGACTGAGAAATTAGATCGGAGAATTGGCGCAGATTTGTTTTTTTTTTTTATTTATCTCTTTTTGGGGTCACTAAACTATGCATATTAAATTATTTGGCAAGGGCTATATATTTTTTATAAAATGTTTTGCAACAATTAATAAACACGCATTTGATTGAATCAATCATTTTTCCTGTTGATTGGACTAATTAATTTGTTGATTCAACACATTTTTTTTCTCAGGGCTTCCTGTATTAAAAGACATGCATGTTTTGAATGATAAAATGTGTTCTTGATTCAAACAACATATTACATATAATTGATAACATATTGTTAGATTCAAGTAAATTCGTTTATTGAAATAGAAATTTATGGAATTGACTGAAAAAAATGAACCAAGTAAATATATAAGGGGACCAATCTAATGTGTTTTGGCAAATAATGAAAAAAAAATGATTTTTTGCCTTCAAAACTTTATTTCATTGGTTCTAGTAATTTTTTCTCTCAGTGTAGGAAATTTAATTCTCTACAAAAAAGGTCCCTATATGAAATCATGTAGGATCGATAGTTCCTGAGATAATTTTCGGCCCACCCTACTGTACATGCTACAAATCTACCCAAATCAAACTGTACCAGAAAAAAGTCTACAGCAATAGTTTTGTTACGAATATTGGGGAAATACTTGCTCTGCTTGATTCGAAGAGGTCACATTC
Organism: Alloplasta piceator; assembly: GCA_946863875.1. Lineage (NCBI taxonomy): Eukaryota > Metazoa > Arthropoda > Insecta > Hymenoptera > Ichneumonidae > Alloplasta > Alloplasta piceator. Next base: position 49,919,478 of record OX333074.1, read on the forward strand.
CTGCCGTATATTATCTCTACCGGATAAATCATTATCCGCTTTATGCTTCATCATTCATTCCTCCGAATTTGGGACAGTCGGGCTGGGAAGTTTTTCTTGAGATGTTCGGGGGAAAAAAACGCTTGGCTCGTACATTAAAGTGTTCCAAGACGCAACCACGAGGGTGCGTTTTACGCCCCCACAATTTGAGTGAGAAATATACTGGATCTGCGACCCTTATTCCATCCAGCGCAATATCTTTTCCATATAAACACTTTAAAATCCACCCCCAGCTGTATATGAATAACACATTTTCGTACTGGTTGTTTTTTCCTGTGGGAGTGTTCGAGAACACTTAATAATACGTATATAAATATATCAAACTGTTAAAACACGGCGGAGCACGATAAATATTTTAGGGAAGAAATTATAAATATAACATGAAAGTTAAATGCGATGCTCCAATTAAATAATTGACAGTTGTCAATTTTCACATTCCCAACATTCAATTTTTTTTTGACTCTGCTAAAAATGCAAATTAACTGAACTATTTATTTCATTTCCTACAATGATAAAGAAGACTCGATTAATGTTCAAAAAAATTTAGTGCTGCGAATTTCTAGAATTTCTATAAATACTTGAGGTTCCTCTAATTTTAAGATAAAAAGTATAATTTAAAGGGTACAGCTTATACCAAATCCGGTAAGAATCGATTGAGAGACTCAGATTTTGCCATATTTTAGAAAAATATCTACGAGCATTAAAATTTTGAATTTGGCGTGATTTTTTATTTTTCAAAAAAGATCTGTAAGCGTTCTAAATATATTTTACCATTCACGGGGTTACACTTTTTATTGGCCTTTTTTTATTAACTTAGGTTGATAGCAAATTTGGCACGAACACCTTTAAAAAAGGTTCGTCTTGCGTGAAATGTAAAAATAAAAATAAAAAAATCATTGAAAATGCTTCCAAAAATTCTTACGGCTAATCCAATAGTAAATTTTACTATGACTAAAATGACGAAAATGTTCTAAAAGCTCAAGACCATTTAATCCAAATTTTTCGAAATCACTGAACTGTAATATTCAAGATTTGGCAGCCATCAGTTACGCCCTTTTTATGCTCGGCAATCGACGTCTACTTTATATCATAATATTGCCCGAGGGAGTAAAAATTTGATGCCATACACATATATATTGGGCATTCCACGTCAAATCACGCGGTCATCGGCCTGGCCCCCTCGGATTTTGATGTCCAATGAATGGTGGGTTTCATTTGGCCCAAAATATGACCTCAAATTTTTAGACATTTTAATTTTATTTTTTAGGGGTTGCCTGACCTAAAAAATCATTAAATTGAGGGACAACATAAAGAGGGACCTTTTTAAATCAACGAAATTTTTTTCACAGAAACTAGGGCCCAAGATAGATATTTTTCTCATAGTTCGTTAATGGACCAAAAATAATTACTATTTTTTTTGTATTTTAATTTTTTTTTTAATAATGTCTTATTTTGATTATTTCTTGTAGTAAGAATAACAACAACAAAATTTTTTTTCTGGTGAAACTTTATTTTTTTTTCTTCGTTTAAGAATGAAACGGCAACATTTTTCAAAAATTTATAAGCCTCGACGATCTGAAATAAAACGGATTATTCAAACACAATGGAAAAAAAATAGTAATTATTTTTGGCCAATTATCGAACTATGACGAAAATATTTGTTTTGGACCTTAGTTTCTGTGAAAAAATTTCATTAAATTTGAAAAAGTTCCTCTTTATGTTTTCCCTCAATTTAATGATTTTTTAGCTCGTGCAACCCCTAAAAAATGAGATAGAAATTTCTAAAAATTTGAGGTCATATTTTGGGCCAAGCAAAACCCATAATTCATTGGACATCAAAATCCGAGAGGGTCAGACCGATGACCGCGTGATTTTACGTGGAATGTCCCATATATATATATATGGTGGTCGTCGACGCCGCCGAACGAGGGAGCCGCGAACGCGGAACTCTGGTTTTTCATCGTGCCAATTTGCATAGAGAGCAGCCACGGGCTTATTGTCCAGAGAGATTGAACTACTATCTAGGCACTTGGTGGGTCAATTTTAATCCGCATCGCAGTCCATTATTTTACCCGGGAATCGTGTACATGGGGGCTATGGGATCACTGAGTTTTCCCAGGAACGGAAAATCCTCTCGCGTTCCACATTCGACTTCTTTTTCGTCTGTTTCAAGTCTACATTGTAATATATACATGAGAGCTTCAACTGCTCTGGGAAAACAATATGGTGTAAAAGCCACAATTTTTCCAGTTAAGTTGTGTGGTTTACAAAGTTTTACCACGATGAAAATCATTTGTTATTCGATAGAAACTGATGAAGGAAAATGGCACTCCGCAATATCGGATGTCATACACTGAGAAAATAGTTTATTTATAGTAAAGAAATATATGAGGCATTCTTCGTCAATTCCGCCACTTTTTTCTTCGACTCTCTCAGATCCGTCCCATAACTTGTCACAGTTTAGTCCCACTTGAAAGGAGTTTCTGTGATTTTTTCCTGATTTTTTGAGCGGTTAATTAAGGAGTTATATTTTAAGCAATTGAGGAGCAAAGGAGCAAAATATATTTTTCCGAATCTATATAGCTTAAAACGGAGAGGATGTACGAAAAAAATATTCCTACAAAAAAATTATGTTTTTCCATCAACTATTGAATGCTATATGTGTTATATTTCTATTCGCGCTGCAAAGACTATTTCCTGCAAAAAAAAATGAAAATTAATTTTTTTCGCATGGTCTGACACCTTCAATTCTGCTGTCAATTTTATACAATCTCTAATGGTGTTAGTGGAACGTACGGAAAAATCCACAATACGGTTACTGATTTTTTTCGGGGTTAAAAACATGTTATTGATAAAAAATTGCAAAAAGTTATGCGAATAAAATTTTTTCAACCCCGAAAAAAAATGAGTTGCCATATTGTGGATTTTTCTGTACGACCAACTAATACTGTTAGAGATTGTATAAAATTGACAACAAAATTGAAGGTGTCCGACCGTGGGAAAAAAAAATCATTTTTTTTGCAGAAAATAGTCTTTGCAACGTGAATAGAAATATAACACATATTGCATTCAATAGTTGATGGGAAACAATAATTTTTTTGTAGGAATATTTTTTTTGTAGACTCTCCGTTTTAAGCTATATGAATTCGAAAAAATAGATTTTGCTCCGTTGCTCCTTAATTCCTTAAAATATAACTCCTTAATTCACCGCATAAAAAATCTAAAAAAAATCACAGAGACTACTTTCAATTGGAACTAGACTGTGACAATTATGGGACGGATCTGAGAGGGTCGAAGAAAAAAGTGGCGGAGTTGACGGAGAATGCCTCATATTTAGATGGCACTTTTATTTAAATATTCCTTAACTGTTACAAAATTTGTTAGTCGTTAAGAAATATTTGTGATCTCGTGCCAAAATTTTATTTGCGTCAAAATATATTGTGACAATAAATAATTGGCAAATCGTTTTTTAGTGTCAATTGTAAGAACGCGTTGACCAGAATGAACGAAAAAAAAGCAACAATGAAAAACAATGAAAAATAAAAAACAATGCAAATTTCAACATCCACTTTTTTCAAAAAATAAGTATTCTTTTAAACCCCCTGATTATATAATAACATGAATATATCATGAATCACGCAACCTATGTGACCTCGTCATTTTTTCGCAAATTAATTTAATAATATCACGATATCCCTGTTATATCTGTATTTATATACACAAGCGCAGTTTATAGATTCGCCGCGATCTCATGCCGAAATCCTTGACATTTCCAGACTATTTTTAATAAGAATAATATTCACATGTATATCATAAATATATATACATACATAAAACTACATCATAAACCGCAGAGCAGACAAGCTTGCAAAAGACCAATCGCCGATTTTCTACGAATCAAAGATTTCGAATCACGAGTATCATATATAGGGGAGGGTGGGGCACGATGGCCCCCCTAAGCCGATTAATGTGTTTTGTGACTTTTAACCATCAAATCATTTTGCTTTTATTCTATCTTGAATGAACCCATGCAGAAATTTCGATAGGGACACCCTACGTCCCATCAAATCCCTGTCGGGATTCGGCATGGACTCCCCAAAACGGGCGTCCCTATGGGGATCCCTATCGGGATTTGCTATAGATTCCCCAAAACGGGCGTCCCTATGGGGGTCTCTATCTAGGATTTACTATGGATTCCCCAAAACGGGCGTCCCTATGGGCGTGCTTATTAGGATTTGTTATGGATTCCCGAATACGGGCGTCCCTATGGGCGCTCCTATCGGGATTTGCTGTGGATTCCCCAAATCGGGACTCGCTATTAAAATCCAGGTTGCATCGCCATATGGCGTCACTCCCATTTACCATGTCCCCATAAGATTCCTATGTGGATCGAGTATGACGGTCGTAGGTCTGGATCATATAGATGGCGTACTCGTGAGCCGTGCGGGATTTAGTATTATTACCTGTGCGATGCCAGTGAGGTTATGTCGTGTGTTTATTTTGTGCTTTCAATATATTTGGTGATCTGATTCTATTATTGATGAACAACGAAATGAATGAGCGTGAGAAAACTCGCATTCGCGTACAACGATGTCGGAAAATATGTCGGGAAATTAATCTCGAACTGCAACGCCATGCCGAAGCACGTGCTTCAATTCCAGGTTAGGAACAATACAAGTTTTCCACCGTTTTGATAACGATTATAATAGTTAATAAATATTTATTATTCATTAAAAATAAATACTTGAGATTGGGAGCTTTGTAAAACCTTTCACAGACTTTAACAAAATAAAAAAATTAATATAAATTCTAATAAAAATTGATTCGGTTCGGTATCCCTACAGGATCCCGGTTGGGTATCCCTACAGGATCCCGTTTGCGTATCCCCATTCGAATCTAATGGGCGGATGTTACAATCACGATTGGAATCCAATCTGACGTCGCATTAGATCCCGATGGGGAGGCCGGGATGCGCGCCAGAATCCCACCGGATCCCTATCGAAATTTCTGCATGGGAATTCACCGACATTTTGCCGAAAGGAAAAAAAATCAAAAAATTCTGAGGCACCACGACCCCCCGCCAAAAAATGGTAATTTTTTTTTAATCTTAAAAAATTGTCATCAACACGTTTAAAATGTTTTTCCTTTGGAGGGTCCATTTTACCCCTTATGTAGTGCATCGGCCTCAATACGGATGAATACATAAAATTCATCATAATTTGAATAAAAAACAACAATTTTCTGACACCATTTTTTAGGGTGGTCCATTGTGCCCCAGGTATCGCGGATCGGCCTAAAAATGAGTCAATATATCAAATTTTTTATAATATGACAAAAAACAAAAAAATTTGGTTTACCGAATTTTTTTAGGGGGGGGCGCGACGGCCCCCCCCCCCCACCCCCTAAAAATCAAATTATCGTTTTAATGAAGAGAGGGGCACGAGTGCACGACGGCCCCACTCTTCATTGAAACGTTATTTTTCTTATTCACTTCCTATATTATAAAATCATCATTTTTACTAGATTATTGGACGCCGTAAAAGGAGATCTATCTACATTCTTTTCAGAGATACCGTAAAACGGGGCTACTTTGTTGGTGTTTCGGAAATTTTCGGTCGTAATTTTTTTTTAACGTCCAAAATTGAATTTATGTTTTGCTTGAACAGAAAAATGTGTCCTTTGGCTATAAAATGTATAACAATAGCAAGCCCCACCAGACCCTCACAATTTTATATATTTAGAAGAAAAAAAGGCAAAGTAACCCCGAGTTTGGGGCTACTTTGGAGAGGCATTGAAATGCAACTTGTGTCAAAGATCCACATCGTAAATGCAGCTTTGACATAATTTTGATAAAAAAAACAATAATATTTTATACATTGTACATGAAATTAAATGGAAAACAACGATTTTTGACAATGAATTCGTCATTTTTATCGAAGAAATATTTTACATAAAAATACCAAACACTTAGGCCCGAATTTTAAGTTCTTAAGATCAAACTTGAGATCAAACTTTCTATTGAACTCAAATTTGAATTTTAGTTCGAACTTAAGTTCAAATTTAAGATGAATTTTAAGTTTGAACTTAAGTATCATTATAAGTTTATACTTATGTTCAAACTTTAATGCGAACATCAAATCAATCTTAAGTTCAAACTTAAATTGGGTTTGAGGTTTGACCCTGAGATCCATCTTGAGCATGAACTTAAGTTCGATCAAACTTCTTTCATCGCCTCCCTCAACCGTGTTATTTTAAATTAGTTGTGGAAATAATTAAGTACGATCAAACTTAAGTTTAAGCTCAAGATGGATCGTAAGTTCGAACTTCAAACCAAATTTAAATTTGAACTTAAGATCGATCTGAAGTTCGCACTAAAATTTGAACTCAAGTATGAACTTATAATGGCACTTTAGTTCAACTTACGATTCATCTTAAATTGGAACTTAAGTTCGATCTTAAGTTCCAACTTGAGTTCCATGGAAAGTTCGATCTTAGGGTAGGACTTGTGACTTGAAATTCGGGCCTTACAGATGTAACAGACGTTGGAGTCGTTCTTCTTGCCCTTCTTTATTCCCTTCATGCGAATGGCATCATCGATTGTTCGGACTTACACATATCTGTGTACCTCGTTTACGAATGATTTTTTTTTCCTCTTCTACCCACTCCCCACACCCTCTCCCACCCCACAAGGTCACGAGGGTTCACTCCGCACACGTTTTTACCGTATTCTGCTGCGCGTCCAAAGTAGCCCCAAAAATCAACAAAGTAACCCCCAAAGTCAAAGTAGCCCCGTTTTGAGGTACCGCAATGTATTGGAGAAAAATCGATGTCTTTAGTTTGGATAGGGAAAACAATGATTCTATGGAATAAAGTAAATAAAATCAATACAAAACATTAAAAGAAAATGATAAAAGTACCATTCTTCTTTCAGTAATGACAATTTTTATCGGGTGATTTTCTTTTAATGCGTAAAATAATGACCGGATCTTTCTGGAAATATGTCTCCCAACTATTCCAAGAATGATCCTTAACAATTTTTGTCCTCCATCACTGTAATGAACCTCGCTCGGAGCACGAAAATGTGTAATATTTTGCCCACTCTCAAGTGTTCATTTGGCGAAACGTTTTACCGTGATTGCCCGCGCCATGCCTTGCTCAGATCCAGTTTTCAAGTTAATGAGAACGCGGACTAGCGTGTTGCAATAAGAAAGGACGAGTGCCTGATGAAAGGGGGATGCCTGCGTGTACGAGAGGCCGCGGGGACGAAAAGTCGAACAACTGCCGTGTGGCCATTTGTGGCCATTTGGTATATATATTCGGCACATCGTGCCCAATCGACCTTAATGTAGCATCTCATAATTTTTTAATAATTCTTTTCACTCGGAATGATGGTAGAGGGTAAAAAAATGAAACGATAATCATAATATTAAAATTTTTCACCAAATTAACGCCGTTGGTTCGCAATGACGATTTTCAAATTTGGATAGTCACTCAAAAAGATTCATAAATGATTTTTCAACACAAAAATAACGAAATAGGAACAACAATGACGACAACGCTTTTGTTATTGGAATCGTTGGAGCAAAATTGTAAAAAAATTCAAAGCTTGATGTGAAAACTTTTCCAACTTAATTTTTTTTTTAAACAAAAAGAGTATCAAAATTTCTAATTGGGTACCAAATTTGCTCCTAAAAAGCACCTAATTCTAGAATTTAAATTCATTTTGGAGACCTGTTTCTGCTAATTTATAGAGGTTAAGGGGTTATAAGTACTCAGGATTTAAAAGAATCGATTTTTTAGATTTTATTTTCGTCATGTATGTTTAAGTTAAATGTTAAAATACTCCGACCATCCGTATCTAATTCTAAAAAAAATCAAACCTTTTATAATTTAACAAAATTGACTTTCAATCCAGTTTTTTCGGAGTTGTTTTTTTTTTATTTTCGAAAGATCGGTTTTTTAATTTCATTTTCGTAATGTACATCTACTTAAGTATATACACAGAAAATTTCATGTCAATCCGACAAATATTTTCGAATTTATAGGCATATTTGTAAACCCGTAATTATTATGTGTAAAGTGCTTTTGAAACTTTGAACGCGTTTTTCTCAAAACCGTGTTTTTGGAGTCGGTGAGCAAGATATCTCAGAAACAGTTTAACCGATCAGTCTCAAATTTTTACCCAAGTTTTATAAATATATTTTTTAGTAATTAATCGAACATTTTTTTACCGATAAATATTGTCTATTTTATAAACAATTTAAGGCGAAGATTTTCATTGAAAAACAAAATTTTTCTTTGAAAAGTCGCCATCTTGTTAAAAATAAATATTTCGCTTATTCCTTCGATTAGCTACTAGAATATACCTTATATTAACGAATTTTTTTAATTTTTTTAATTTTATATTATCCAATCCAGAGATATCGTGTTCATCATCACGAGACGCCTTTTTTTAGAGGATCTTTTTTAGAAGAAAAATTTCAAAATAAAGTTAAAAGTTACAAAAAAATATATATAAATTCTCGAAACCGTTTCATTTCATAATGACCCAAAAAGAAGAATATGGCAACCAAAATCATTAGAATTACAACTTCAACTAAGAAGATGATTGCCACGTAATTATTCGTAGTTACAACTTTTATTGTTATGGTTGCCATTTTTCTATTTTCAGTTTTGGATAATTTTTTTAAAAATCATTAAGGATGTTGAGTCCCTATGAAATATTTTAATGTTAATTGTTCAACAAATAACTTCTTAATCGTCGTGAAATTTTTACACGACCTCCTGAATACTTCATGTAAAAACATATTAAATTTTCAGAATTCTATCATCATTACTTCAACCTTCTTAAGTGTTAAAATGAAAAATGATGATAAAATTCTGAAAATTTGGTATGTTTTTGTATGAAGTATTTAAGAGGTCGTGTAAAAATTTCACGACGATTAGGAAGCTCGTTATTAAAATATTAACATTTTGTTAAGAACAATTTTTTCAACAAACAAAAAAAAATATTTATCAATAAACTTCGTTTTGTTTCCGTTGCTTTCAATATAGTGTAGATATTAAAAAATTGAGAGGTCAAAAAAAAACTTATCGCAAAGTTATATCAGTTTCCATAAGACTACATTTAATTTAATTTAATTCGTTAATGTTAATTGTTCGATAACGAGCTTCCTAATCGTCGTGAAATTTTTACACGACCTCTTAAATAATTCATCCAAAAACATACCAAATTTTCAGAATTTGCTCATCATTTGCGATTTGGGACTCAACTCCTTAGTTGTCACGTTTCCGTTATTCCGGCCTAAAATGGTTCATGTATGCGATACACGTCCAGTACAAATTTTGTACACAAGAAAGGAGAGGGGGAAAAAACGTTGATCGACACGGTACCTCTTTAACTTTGTCGCGGCGTTCTCTCGCTACCGGATCCTTGTCCTCGCCTCCAACAGTCCTCGGTAATACATCAGCGGGCCCCGGTGGCACAGTTTCGAGAAACTCGTGCTCGTTACCACGACGATCACCGTCTTTCAATGTCGAAGCACTGCTTGTACCAATCACACTTGTATCACCATCCGCCACTTCCGGTTTCTCCAGAGTCTTTTGTTGCTGATATTCCTCGTTTATCTTGGCCTGTGATAATTTTCATTTACCTCTTTTTTTTTCTCACCACGTAACATTTTCCTTTCCTCAACTCTTTTTCATTTCCCCAATTTGCCGAATTTCGAAGCGAAAAAAAAATGTGGATTTTTTGAGGGAATTAATGAAACGAAACTGTGCAATCAAGAGCAAGTAATCAAGACACATGACGGCGCTCAGTATTTTATCGTGTCAAGGAAAAGAGAAGTAAAATACCGCCAATGACGATAATTGTATCGATTAAATTTTATGATCACAAAAAATTGCCGTTTAATTGAGTTATGATAAAAAAAAATCGAGATACGAGCAAATCATTTTTTTTTCTTCGTTTCTTCGTTATCGTTGGCACAGAAATTGAATAATTTTTATCAATTCCATGAATTGCTTAATTGAATCAATATTTTTTAGACACCAAAACGATTATCAAGGGTATATGATCGATTTACATGAAACTTCAAATGACTTTTTGGAAATTCGTAACTACAATATTTTTTAGAGCTAGAAAAAAATTATCTAGATAGAATTAAGTTTCTTTTAACCCATAATTTAAAAAAATTCAGATCCAAAATATTCAATTTCAATTCGCAATTGTAAAATCCAAAAATTTTCTGGCAATTTTCGATACATTTTTTTATGAAATTAAATTTGATAAAAAATTAAATTAAACTCAGAATTGAGCTGACAGAGGCCTATATGCAAGAACAAGGTTAATTGGATGCGGGTAACGGGGATAGATCAAGATGTACTCGACAAATGAGTTGAATGAAATTACACACTCATACCCAACAGTATACACACATATACAGGGTATTCCATATCAACTCAACGTTTTGATTCGTCATTTTCCTAGAATTAAAAACTAGGGGAAAAGTCTATATTTAATAATTCCAGAATCCCAAAAATTCCTAATTCAATCATGAAAAAATTATTAATCATGAATTAGATACCAAAATAGTTTTATAATTGATTCTGAATTATTCCCCAATTGTACTCCTATTTTTGCAACGTTATTGAATAATAATGAGCATGCAATTAGTAGAAAAAATAAAACTTGCTCATGAGTTCCAATATTTTTTGCATAAAAATTGTGAGTTGAGATTTAAAAATTAAGGAATTTTTTTCGTTGAATAATTGGATCAAAGGGCTGGTCCAAATTATTTTGTTTAATTTTCAAAAGGTTTTTCCAATTTTGATAGAATTGTAGAGAAAAACAATATTTTGCATCCGAGTTAGATGTTGGTTCACTTGGAATGGAATACCCAATATATTAATATATATATATACTATACATATGGGTCATTTCATGTCAAATCGACCACTTTTAAACCCGACCCCTTTTGATTTGGCTGAATTTTTTTTCCGTTTTCTACCCCATTAAAAACATTTTTCAGGAAATTTTCGGAAAAACCATCTTTTCCTCAAAGTTGGCCATTTTCATTTTTTTTTCTCTCAAAAAACACTTTCAATTTTTTTTTTCTTCTCAATTTTTTAAACTGAGGTCCTTTATGAGTCCTCAAAAATTCCCGAGTGGTATTTTATGAAATGAGCCCAGCTGGAAATTTTTTTTATCGATAAAAAAATAGAAGAAAATGTCGGCCTACTCCATGTTGGGCGGCATTTTTTCCGGAATTGATCAAAGTATTTCATGAGTGAAAAACGAATTGAAAATCACCAACTTCGAGAAAGACAAGATTTTTCTCAAAAAAGTGAAAAATTTCATAGATTTTAATATCTTAAAATTTTTTGTATTTTTTTCGGAAAGTACATTTAAAGACGAAAACTTTGAAAAAAAAGTCCCAATTAGTAATCTTTTGAAGAAGTTATAGCTCTTTGAAAAAAAAAGTTTTCTTTGTGTTAGGTAAAAAAATTTGAAAATTTCCTGAAATTTTTTTTTAATGGGGTAGAAAAGGAAACCAAAATTTCAGCCAAATCGAAAGGGGTCGGGTTTAAAAGTGGTTGATTTGACATGGAACGCCCCATATATGTCATAAAGCAGTTGAATTGCGGTCTCGTCTCAAAGGCCAGACAATGAATCTCTTGAAGAGTTCAGAAATGAAGGAGGCACGACGCAAATTCGCATAGACGACTCCCACGTACTATTAAAACACTATAGCAGCTCGTACGACGCTATAATCGCATTTGCTCGGCTATGAGATGACAAAAGAGGGTCGAGAAATAAGAACAAGTGAGGAAGGAATTTTGCAAGCCGATCTACATTCGAGCGAGGAAGAAGAAGCTTAACTAACACACGAGACTGCATCTTTTTCAAGGTTATTCGCTGCTATTTCGAACCAAGATTGACCCACATTCCTTCTAGCTTGAGAAAATAAAATGCTATAAGATTTTTCAATCAAAAATTTTTTTTCCGAATTTTTGCAAAAAATTTGAGATCCCTTTAGGATGAAGCAAGCATAAGGATTTTTAGAAAAATTTACAATTTCTTTAATACCCCTTAAATGATTTTTTTAAATTTTATAATTGCTCTTCTGTTCCTGCAAATATATATTTTTTAATCTAGTCCGATTTTCGCACAATTATGAAAATTGAAGCGAGCATAAGAATTTTTAGAAAATTTGAAATTTTTCAAATATAAAAAACAAATTTATTCTTTTGCAGGAAAATTTTGAAAATTTGTCAACACTTTGGAAATAAATATTGAAATATCATTGAATTTTTTAAGTTATTATCTATCAAGTATTTGCAAGCTCTTTTAATTTTTCGTTCAACTGAACATTCGAAACTTCAAGTGCATCCCAAATTCAGTATTAACCATTCTTCTAACAAGTGTATTACTGAAAAAGAAAAATAAAAACCAAATTTCCATTGCAAAACAGCAGAAATTAAAAAAAAAAAGGACCCACTCTAATATATATCATAGATGTACGATTTTTGCTATAACCAGTCATTTTTTTAAATATCACAGCTCTTCAATTAATAAATTAATAAATTAAACCCATTTCTGACTTGATGTTAAAATGTTAATGTAAAAAAAAACCGATTCAGAATGATTCAAAAATTACGGAGTAATTCAAGAACGTGAATGCACGAAGAATCGCTCATACGCTCATCACTATATATATATATCCATATATATAGCACGTCACAGCTGCGTGTAAACAAACGGCGCAGACACAGCTGACTCGACGCAGCGTCGATCGCGTTACGAAGAGATTTAGCTTTTGTTATCATTTATACTACGCAAACGTCGTCGATGCTTATCAATTACGAATAAAACACTTGTGTAAACCGTAAATGCACATGTCCGCATAGATAAGTGACAAAAGCGCGAGTTTCAACGATAAAAAGAATAAAAAAGCAGCGCGTCGAGCGTGGGAAAAAGAGTCGAGGAATGGAACGAAACGTGTGGTTGTTTTTTTTCTGTGCTTTTGCTTTCTCGTGAAAATTTTATCAATCGTAATTCACGAAAGAACAAATGCTGACCTGAAGCTTTTGCTTGTCGGCGATGAGATGAATATCCTGATCGACATAATCGCCGTGTTGATCGAGGGCCAGAGGCGGTGCATTGACATTAGCGGCGCCTGGTCCATGAGGATCGTATTGACCCATATTGGCCCGAGGTGGCGCCGGTATCAATAATTCCGGTCCGGCCTTTTGTATACGTTGATAAACCCTGTAAACACTGTTAACAGCTGCGCCACCTGCATTTCCGCTACGAAAATCCGGAAGGAAGAAAAACGCGCCGAAGCAAACGACGCCAAACGTCAAAAACACGAGCAGTATGAGATACTTCTCGCGAGGACGAAATGCACGTCGCGAGAACAACGGGACCGGCACACCGTTCACGAAACGCTGATACGAAGGCAGGAGGCTGCTCGTGCTCGTCATTATCACGGTTTTATTCTCGCTTAACACCCGAAATTGCCCGCGTTAACGTAGGAACAATTTTTCTTATTGATAGACACTTATTTTCTCTTCGAACAAGCACAAAACTCGCGACGTTCAGTTGGCGAAAAAAAAAACACCGCGACGATTATCACGAGCCTTCGTGTGACAGACGAAACGTTGTTGTTGGCGTTTTCTCTCAGCCGTCACACGCCATTGCGATGACGCCCTCAGCGTCATCTGGACGGAAGTTTCGAGAATCCGCGGCACGAAAAGGAAGACGGGACGCGACATCTAGCGGCGAGTGTGGGGAACTGTCGGTAATGACGCAATGGGTCTTATCGACGGTCCGCATAGCAGAAAATTCGCGATTCAGATCATCACAATGGGATATCGTTCGCCGGAAACTGATGAAATAATAATTACATCGCGATAAATGATAGTCAATAACTGCTTAGCTTTGTGCAGTAAGTGTCAGCCTAATTAGCTTTTTCAATGTCCAGTGCAACGGTTTTATCATTTATATCATATGGGTCATTCCATGTCAAATCGATCAGTTGGAATCGACCCCTTTCAATTTTGATAAAATTTGGTCAGAAGTTTTCTTCTATCATAAAACGAAGTTCGACCAAAGGAAAAAAATTAAATGTTTTTTTTTTTTTCAAAAATTCAAAATTTCACCATTTTTTCATTTTTTTGAGTTTATTTTTTAAATATCTCGAAAACTATTATAGTTACGAAAAAATCGTTCTGGGTTTGTTTTATAGAGTATATTTGGGGTTATGAAAAAAATAAATTCCGATAAAATTTTTGAAAAATGATGATTTTGGAGAATTCGGAAATTTTTAAAATCGTGAAAATCCACGATCATCATTAAATTTTTTGCTCAATTTTTTTATATAATACCTTGTACTGATCTTAATATCCTGAAATATTCAGAATTGCATTTTTTCCGCCAATATGACTTTTAGAATTTTGGTGAAAATAAATTTTGTTTTTACCTCTAAGTTAAGTAAAGTTGAGCAATTATATAATTTGTACTGCTCGAAATTACAAAATTACATGATTGCTCAACTCAACTTAACTTAGAGGTGAAAAAAAAAAAATTTTATTCAAAATTCAAAAATTCATATTTTTGAAGAAAAAAAACGCAATTCTTAAAATTTCCGAATCTTAAAAGATCAGTACAAGGTATTGTATAAAAAAAATTGAATCAAAAATTTAACGTTGATCGTGGATTTTCTCGATTTTTGAAAATTCAAAATTCTCCAAATTCATCGTTTTTCAAAAAAAAAATTCAGAATATTTTTTTTTCAAGCCCCAAGTATACTGTTTAAGAACAACCCAGAACGATTTTTTCGCAACTATAATAGTTTTTGAGATATTTGAACTATAAACTTAAAAAATTGAAAAAATAGTAAAATTTTGAATTTTGCATAACTTTCGAAAAAAAAATTTGTAATTTTCTTTCTTTAAACTTCGTTTTATAATAAAACAAAACTTCTGAACAAATTTCATCGAAATTAAAAGGGGTCGATTCCAACTATTGGTCGATTTGACATGGAATGACGCATATATTTAGGTCGACATGTTCGTAGATTTTTTATATTCAGGTATGATTTCAAATCCTTTGAAATGGGCTAAGAATTGTTTTTTTTTATGTCTCGATCAAATATAACGTAAAATTTTAATTGTTTCGACCTCTGATGACTTTGAATCTGGGTCAAAAAAGCATGTCATTTTTTGTCCCTATTTTGACATGATTTCGTGGAGATTCAATGTTTTAGATCAAGTTTTTTGTTTTTTTTTCTTATCCCAGACTAGAACGAGTGAAGGAAAATAATTAGAATTGAAGAAAACATATTTTTCAATGAAATTTATTATTCAGACATTCGCTGATAGCAGAGAGGGGTAAATATATAGTATTTTTAAAACAAAATACTCATGCATAAAGTATAAAGATTCGTAATTTGTACATTGACGTAGCACATGGATAATGATACATGAAACGAAAATACAATAGTCATATATGCAACATTATAACGTCTACTAACAGGTTTTTAAAAAAAAAGCTCCCTACCTACTCAGAGATCATATGTTTCTTACAATTAAGATTTTTATAATAATTTCAATATATTGCCTAAATTCTAATCATAATTCACTAAAACTTTAGATACATATATTTTGTGTATAAAATATTTCTATCGTGGATTTTTATATCTGTATATATATATATCTATATGTGTATATATGTTTACATATGTGAAATAGTCCTAAGTAACATGGCTAGTATCACAATTTTAACGTTCTCTTTTTTACGTCAAGCAAATATATAATAACATTCGTAACTATTCCTCTCTGTATATTCAACTGAGAATAAGCTTAACAGAATCTTATTAACGTCGAGAATATAGTTTTTACCCTATTTGGGATTCAGGACATCTTAACAATCTAATAAATCATAGATTAATCTCATTTTTGCCGTTCATCAGCGTTGAAATTGCCTCTGATGAAAGATGACATAAAAAAAAAATAGTCACTATCAGCAAAATGTAGGAAATGAACTTTGTCATTGTATACTAATTTATAATTTCGCGTACAATCCACGAGCACGAAAATAATACTATAATGTATATCTTACATATATCATCGTCTACTTTACAGATCGCACCTATGACTTACTAATACAGTTACTCGCGAAGTTACATATATTCGATACATGTAACTTCTCGACAAGAGTATATTCTCCTAAAAATTAATTCTATCCTATGAAGTTGGTTTTTTTGTACATCGCGACGTGAAATAAGACACATTCACATTGAAAGGGACATTTACATCTCTATCGGAATTTACATGGCCCGAATATTTTTAAAAAATAATAACTAGAATCTAGGTTCTCCAGAAAATATCTCTACAGAGCTGCAAGTTAGTAATCTACTCCATAGGAATATTTTTTGGAAAAGACGAATTCCAGCAGTTTTTTATTTGGCGAATCTTTCGAGGCAACGTAAATTTTCTTACAATAATTTTCCCCAGAGATGCAACTTTGCCCATTGAAAACCAGTCGACTGTTCGATTTTTTATCCTCGTCTCCCAAATCCTAACTTACAGTCACGAAAAAATCGAATGGCACTTGCGTACGTTGACGTGTTTCCAAAAAAAAAACTCAACGAGCTGAAAAAGAAAGAAAAAAAAATCGCTGATATTTCCTCTAATTTTTCGGCCGAAAGCGTGACATGTAAAATTCACAGTCGTTGCAATAAGTCGCAGGCTCGATAACTTGCTTCTTCCGGCAAAGATTGCACGGTGCTGCCCTTGGCATAGTTGTCACGGACGCGGATTTATTCTGTACTAAATTTGATGTCTGCGTCAACGACGGCGTTGGGCATTTTGTCGTTGACTGAAATGTCGCCTGTTTCGTTTGTTTTGCGACATTTTGATGCTGATAATTCGGATACTTCATGTTCGACTGTATCTGACAATTTTGCAGAGGATTCGGGTAAGTCTGATTCGGAGCGAGAACGTTTTGTTGATCGATCTTTTGCCCCTGTCTCGGATAATTATCGATTCGTTGGGTCTGTTGTTGAGGCTGCTGTTGCTGATAATTCTGAGGTTGGGATTGTTGATTCTGCTGATTTACTTGCATGTGCTGCTGTTGTTGATAAGAGACGGTTGGATTTGGCGGCGGTTGATACTGGGGCAAAGGTTGATTGAATCTATTGAGCTGCTGGGGTTGACCATTATGCTGAGGATAACCAGCGTATGAATTCGGAGGATATTGACTTTGGTTGGTGTACTGCTGATAAGGATTCGGCGACTGATTCGAAGGATAAGTCAACTGCTGAGAATGCTGAACGGTTATCGGACTTGGATTGTGACTCGGTATTCTCTGATTAATACCATTTTGTTGGCACTGTTGCTGTTGAGACGAAATTTGCTTGTTCATCTGATTGTGCTGTTGCTCCAGATGATAATAATTCGGATAACCATTCTTTCCGCAATTGTTAATCTGTTGTTTCGTCGTTTGTGCCGTCTGCTGACTCTGGGAATACTGCTGCAGCATTTGCGGTGGATAGGGACTAGCTGGTTTTTGCGTCTGTGAACTTGGAGTCGTTTGATTGCGCGGATGTGACGTCTGAGTCTGTGGATAACCGTTGGTCGCTTGATTATACTGAGTATAAACGTTAGGAACGTATCTCGTCTGTTGCTGAAGCTGGGGTGAGTATGACAACGGTGATTTGCATTGTTGATTCGTCGGTGATGTGGAATTAGTCTCTTTGCCAGGATCACGGCAGTCATTGATCGTCTTTATTTCCTGCGACAGAGTCGAGTGTTCGATGGAATTTTGTCTGCTGATCGTCGTACGTCCACAATCCATCGTGACAACGCCACCGGAAGCCGGATTGACGCTCCTCAATTGATCCTGATAAGGTGTCGCCGGTATACTGTCAGCCTCGGATTTTAGTGGCAGTGTATGCTGCTGAAATTTCGTAGTCCCATTGACACTGTCGCGATTCAGCTCCGCCTCTTGAAGACTCCTTATTTCACGAAGTACTTGCGCTGTCTCGGGTTTGTTCATCGCCGATCGAAGAACCCTCTCGAGAATAGGATTCGGTATGTAAGAATCCTTCTCATCGTCCTCGGCAGTAGCGACGAGGACGACCTGATCGCAGAACGAAACGCTCTTCTTCTTGCCAATCCGACGTTTCGTCTTCCTCGGTGCAATGTCATCCTCGTTCGGCAATATCGAGGTGTTCTGTATGGTATTTTGCATCGCTACCTCGCTTATGTCGTCCTCGGGATAATCAACTGGAAGACCATTCTCGTGTGGAAGTGTCAACGACGACATCGAAAGTATGACAGCGTTCAATCCGCCGTTCTGTCCGGCGGAGGTCACCGGGGCAACGGAATTGTTCGGGACATGAGTGTTCGGAACGATGTTCGAATCGTAGGACGAGTTAATCACCGGTTGAATGTCCGGTTTCGCGAATGCAACGGGATTATCATTCGACGGAGCCAATTGTCCGGGTCCAACGTCCGATTGATCTTGCTGGAATTCTTGACAATCGACGATGGCCGGCGATGTCGGGGAACATCTCGGGACAATCGATACCTTTGGCTGAATCTTCGTCTCGATCTCGTGTTTCGGCACTGGTTGCATCTTTATCTGTTCGAAACGCGCGGCCATGTCCTTGACCGAAGATATCACGGTCCTCGAACAATCGGTCACGTCACGACCACCATTTTGTTCAACAACCTGTCCCACGCTATTCATCATAAGATCACTCGTTCTTCTCGTCACTGTGTTACCGATATTACCCGTTGCGCTTCTGATTCTTGGCACATCCTGACCATCCAGTGGTCCTTGCTTCTTCATTCTTCTCTCTGCCTGTTTCGCCTGTAATTCCCTCAGCCACGTTTCACTGGAATTCTTCTCATCATCCTCCGTCTCCCGATTATTCAGCGTTCTTCTGTTCTCATCGGTGGACTCGGAAGCTAGAATCTGGTCTCGCTTCATTTGCAACTGTGCGAGAAGACCACCAATTTGTTGTTCGAGCTGCTGCTGTTGACGATTTTGAGGATTCGCCTGCTGCTGATTCCTGAATTGTTGATTCTGTTGATTGAGCAATTGCTGATACTGTTGTTGATGTTGTTGTTGTTGTTGTTGTTGCGGTTGAGCTGTTATCGAAACGTTGTCAGCAGCAACTTCCGGTGGTGGAGGTGGAAAATCTTCGCTGGGTTGACGCGAGTGAGAGACAGATGGAACCGACGGATACGGCGGTGGAGGAAATTCCTCGCTCGGTTGTCTCGAGTGCGAGACATTTCCGTTCTCGGGATAAGGTGGCAAAGATTCAGGTTGCGATTGTTGCTGCTGCTGTAGTTGTTGTTGTTGT
This sequence comes from Alloplasta piceator, assembly GCA_946863875.1. Lineage (NCBI taxonomy): Eukaryota > Metazoa > Arthropoda > Insecta > Hymenoptera > Ichneumonidae > Alloplasta > Alloplasta piceator. Next base: position 49,938,893 of record OX333074.1, read on the forward strand.
TGTTGTTGTTGTTGTTGTTGTTGTTGTTGTTGTTGCTGTTGTTGGTGATGCTGTGGCTTGCCTGGACTCTGTTCGCTGTGAACATCGGCACGAGTAACGACGAATGTAGGCTCGTAGAGTATTCCATTGGCATACTGAACGACGTCATCCTGAATACGTGGCTTTTGGGCGTAATTCTGTTGACTCGAGCTCGATGACGAGGACGACGACGATGATGTCTGTTGAACATTCTGATCGATACCGTAAGATGGCAAAAACGGCAGTGACTGTGGCTCCGACGAGTAATCGGCGTAATTGCCGTTTCTACCGAGGGACGACGTGTTACCCGGAAAATTACCGACTCCCGTGTGACTCCAGTAAGAGGCAGTTTGTTCCTGCTCGATCGGTTGACAATCGGGTTTCCCGAGATAATGCAATTTTTCCGACTGATGCTCGCTAGCGTTTTGCACTTCAACCGACGGCAACTTAGACTTGCTAAGCTGGGAAGTGGTACGTAGCGGCGGTGGAGGTGGAACTTTCGCGACGTGCAATGCCTTACCGGCACTACCGTGAAAACTCTTTCTCATCAAACGACTACGCTCGAGATTCGAATTACTGGTGTTGCCATTGTTGGTGCCGTTGTTGCCCGAAAACTCAAGATGTCCCTCGGACAGATATCCGCTCAACGATTGGCTCGCTTCGTTTCCCTTCAGGCCAACGTTCGAATCGTCCACCGATTGTTTCGGCAGATTATTGTTGACCTTAGTACTCTTCTCCACAGGCTGATTGCCATCCTGTCCCTCGCGTAGATCCGGCATGCTTCTGTTCTTTCTCTTGATCAATCCACCCATCAGCAACTTGCGTCGTATCTTGTGCTGTTTCTTGCCCTGTTTCTGATCACCGTTGCTCAACGTTGCAGCGCTATTCTGCGCATTCTTGCTCGCCACATTCGCGTCCATCATCGCCGGACTTTCCTTGTTGGCTTTATCGGCTTTCACCGTTTTTGGCGATATCGACGTTCTCGCTGGTGCTATCGAAAAATCCTTGGATACGTTCTTGTTTCGCTCCTCGCTGCGCGCTCTCTTCTTGTCCTTCTTGTCGTCGTCGCAACGTTTCGCACGACCGAACAGACCGGTTCTCTGAGTTGGTCTGTCGTAGAGCATATACTCGGCGTCCTCGATGACATTGGCCGCCGTTGCTTTGCTCTTTAGGCTCTTTTTCTTCGGCAATGTCGCGTATATCTCGATGCTCTTCGTCACGGGCTTGCTCTCGATAATTGCAGCCGCCGCGTTCACCAAGAGCTCACGACTGTTCTGCCGCGAATGATTGCCCTTGTCGCGCGAACCCTGTCTCGAATGTTGTCCAGATTTGCTGCTCTCCCTCGAGTGTCGACCCTCCGGCGCACTTTCCTCCTTCTCACCATTGGCTATTGCCTGTTCCTGAAGTATTCTGCGCTGCAAACCTCGTGCTCTCATCACGCAAGTATTGTGCTTCATTCGCGCTGTCGTTATCGTGTGGGGATTGTTGTACGGTGCGTCCATCGCTGCTCTTGCTTTGCCGCTTGCAGCGTTGCAAAGTGCCACGGCTGTTCCAAGGTCACCGGCGACCTCGGCAGCTCGGGACTTGTCCATCAGGGCGTCGCACTCTTTGCACAGACGCTCGCAATCGTCGCCACCCGATGGCTGATAACCTTCCGGGATTTGAGCGAGCTGCAAACGATTAAATAGAATTATAGAAAATTCGTCAAGTAAATCAATGAAATTTCAGTAAAATCGAAAAAAGAATCTTATTGCAAAGGGTACATTTACTTATGGAAACTTCTTTATTTATCTTGCTTCAAATTTATTAATGTTTGGGGGAGTATGGTGTAAACATTGGAAAATTCAAGATGGCTGACGCAATATGCTGGATGGAAATTTCAAGGAATATAAAATACTTGAACAATCTTAATGACTTGGTGACTTGGGAGGCAGTTTACCCTTTAACGGCTGGTGGGACACAAACAACAATGAAAAAAGTTTGCATTACCCATTACAATGTAGTGTGTAATGGAAACAAATTTTATTACCAATTCAAATGTAGTGTGTAATGGTAAATAATTTCATTACCCATAACAATGTAGTGTGTGATGAAAAAAAATCCATTACCTATTACAATGTAGTGTGTAATGGAAACATTTTTTATTAATCATTATAATGTAGTGTGTTTAATGGAAGAAAATTTCATGACCCATTACAATGTAGCGTGTAATAGCAAAAATTGCCATTACTCATTGCAATGTAATGTGTAATGGACAAACCTTTGATTGCAATTTCGGTAATGGAAAAATATAGATGAATAAATTATTGCAATTTTGCATTACATTTTAATGACTTAGGTATTACAAAGTATATTCAGAAGTGCAGTTCAACGTTGAACTTTTCGTATGCACATAGACGCGTTTCAGAATTTAAGGTATACCTAAGTCATTAAAATGTAATGCAAAATTGCAATAATTTATTCATCTATATTTTTCCATTCCCAAAATTGCAATCAAAGTTTTGTCCATTACACATTACATTACAGTAAGTAATGGAAATTTTTTCTATTACACACTACATTGTAATGGGTAATGGATTTTTTTCATTACACACTACATTGTAATGGGTAATGGATTTTTTTCCATTACACACTACATTGTAATGGGTAATGGAATTTTTGTCCATTATACACTAGATTGTAATGGGTAATGAATTTATTTTCCATTACACACTACATTGTAATGAGTAATGGAAACTTTTTCCATTACACACTACATTGTAGTGGGTAATGGAAATTTTTTCCACCACACACTACATTGTAATGGGTAATGAAAATGGCACAAAAAGTAATGCATTACTTGCAACCCTTTTTCCATGTACAGTTTGGGCATTTTGGACGGAATCCTCCACGCAAACTAAAACATTCGTTGAAGTACAAAACGAACCTGTAAATTGTGTTTGAGTCCTTGCTGAAGAGGAAGACTGTCGGTCGACGAGAGCGAGTATGAATCGTAACCGGCGTCGTAATGTCCGCTGCTGCTGCTCGACAATTCACCGGATTTGCTGGTTGGACTCTTGGGAACACCGGAATTCCGCTGCATCTTGTTGACGATGTAGAGATAAGGATTGTCCATTGTGGTCGATGAGCTTGATGAGGCGCTATTGCGGTCACCGGACCAATTTCCGGAATCGCGTCTTCGCGGTACATTCAAATGATCGGGTATGCTAATCCCATCCTGAGGTGTAGATCCAGCACTCAAACTACGTGTTAGCTGCATCTGTTGTTTCTTCTGCTGCTGAATGACATTCTCGACGGTTCGTCGACTGATGTACTTGGACTCGGCGTCACCGTCAACGACGTCGCGCGACGGATTATTGCCGTTTGTCTGATTGGAAAATATGTTATTCTGAATGTCAGCGAGATTCTGATAATCCCCGTATATCCTTCTTTGCGTGTAGATGTGCGTTGGACTATCGGGATTCGGTGTTATCGCTCTTCTCGCTGTACTGTTGATCGACGGTTTTTCCGGACTCGGAGTTACGGATCTTCTCGCGTTGGTTTTCGTCGGTGTCTTCAGACCCGTGCCATTTGGAAATGGCGTCACTGTTTTTGGCGCGTTTTCCGTATTCACTGGTGTACCACCAGGTGTCGCGTACAGCAACAGAAGCGGCTGATAACGTCCCCTTCGACATTTCTCGACGACTTGCTCCCAACGTGGTCCAATTTCCTTGACGGTCGCGTCGTCGAAGTATATCCAGACCTAAAAGACAATAGTCAGAATTTCGTGAGCGTTCAAGGAGTCAATGGTTGGGTCATCGGTAAATTCTAAGGTTTAATTTAATTTAATTTAATGGTTAATAAAAATAATTTCTATTAACCATTAAAAAAGTAATAGTTAATGCATTACTTTTACATTAAAAATTTCGCAACCCTGGAATGGACGTTGGACTGAATCTCTTGATTTTTAATAGTATCAATACTGAATATTATGCTATGATTTTAAGTTCGAAATATTACTTTTTTCCGAAACGATTTATTTAAACAGTATATCATATAAATGTGAAAAACAAACGAAAAGCAATAGGATCAAGTTCAACAAAGTTATTAATCGTTATGTTGACTTTTTCGATAAACGCTTCGAGGATATTAGCTGTAACTCCATTATAATTTTATATTTGTACGCAAAAAAATGATCAAGTGTTTTTCAGATGTTACTTTTTTCAAATATCGAACTTCTGCAGAAATATGCAAAAGCAAAAGTTTCCGAACAAAACTTTAAAAAATGTCTGGAACGTTTTATTATGCTATTTCGCCTAAAGTTAACGTAAACTAATTTCACAAATGGCATTTTAAAGGGGAAGAATTCGGCTTCATTTCCTGTTTTTAAAATTATTTTTACAATTTATTTTTAAATTTGGACTCTATTTTGAAAACAATTGTTTTTCGCCTTTTTTCTCCTCTCTTCAAGTCCGCCCATCTTGTAGAGGAAACTTTTTTAATACATTTTTACGATTGGATTCATAAAGGGGAAAGTTTGAGCTTCAATTTACTTTTTTTCAAACTTTCAGCGATTTTGCTTTCCAAAGTTATTCTGTTTTTTGTGAAAAAAGAGGAAATTTGAAAAATGCCGTATAACATGAAAACAAAGAAGATTCATGAAAAACTTCAAGAGAGCAAAAAGTTGCGTCTGTTTTCGTTCAGTTCAGAGGAATTTTTTCAGATTTTTTTTTTCCCAAAATTTTTTTTTCCGACCAAAGATAGGACAAAAATTTGCGAAAAAAATGTAAAAGAAAATTCCAATGTATTGAAAATGGTAAAATTAAGTATTTTCCCCTCTTGAAACTTTATCAATAATCCCATAGTTCTCGAGTTTCGCTGGTAGATAAAACACCACTTTTGCAAGAAAAAAAATCTGCAAATAGGCTTTTTCGGCTGCAAGAAGTTTTCAGGACTTTTCCAGCTCACTTATCGATTATGTTTTGATTGATTCCACTGAATAATCTGTCTTATCCAATGAGTGGTACGTAAAAATATGATTCAATTAAGGATGCATTTAATTTAATATGCTGACCTTGAGTTTCGTATGGAAGAAGAAAGTCGAATAGTGCTTTCCGTAATAAGTAACGACGCCAACGAGATTGTGGACCGTCGAGGCACCCCATCGTGAGTCAACGACGCTGTGAAAAACGTCGCTCAATCTGAGAGAAGTCCCAACAGTCGCGAAAACGTCCATTATGTGCTCCAAAGATGGCCTCTCACTGTCCCAAACGACACCGACCGAAACGATTTCCGGACGATTCATAAGTGTCCTGCAAATCTGTATTTTGGCTCCGCAAGCGCTCTGCAAAATAGGGAAACAAAAAAGTTTTCAACATCGTTCTTACACTAAGAGAAAAAAATTACTAGAACTAATGAAATAAAGTTTTGAAGGCAAAAAATCATTTTTTTTTCATTATTTGCCAAAACATATTAGATTGGTTCCCTTATATATTTACTTGGTTCATTTTTTCAGTCAATTCCATAAACTTCTGTTTCAATAAACGAATTTACTTGATTCTAACAATATGTTATCAATTATATGTAATATGTTGTTTGAATCAAGAACACATTTGATCATTCAAAACATGCATGTCTTTTAATACAGGAAGCACTGAGAAAAAAAAATCTTGAATCAACAAATTAATTAGTCCCAATCAACAGGAAAAATGATTGATTCAATCAAATGCGTGTTTATTAATTGTTGCTAAACATTTTATAAAAAATATATAGCCCTTGCCAAATAATTTAATATGCATAGCTTAGTGACCCCAAAAAGAGATAAATAGAAAAAAAAGACAAATCTGCACCAATTTTCCGATCTAATTTCTCAGTCTGACCGAGATTCGAACCCTCGACCCTACCTATCATCATACCTATCCTACCTAACTACCTAACACGCTACCTATTACGCTATCGACTACTACTATGCACTTGAAAAAAGTTGGGAGTTATGAAGATTCGAATATAAGAAAACATTTAAATAACCAGTTTTTTAATCTTTAACAATTTATGTATACTATTAAAGTATGCTATAGAAATGATAGTTCTTTGCTTGAAGGATATAAAAATTTAATCATTCCAAACAAATATTCTTTTGGAATAAAATAATGTGTTATTTACTTTACTACAGCTTCTTTTCAAATAATCACAATCAATTTTATATCTAATAAATATTGAAAGTACTACAGAAATATTTTTAGAAGTAAAATAATGATTAATTTATTGCAAAGAAACAATTTTGTTCGAAAAAAATAATTTTTTATTGAATTCGTTTTTTAGATTCAAATAATCTCATATTTATGATGCGATCAATGTAATTAATCCAATGAATACAAACTTAATCAAATCTATCATGCATTTAATTGTTACTATTAAATAAGAGTTTAATATAATGGAGTAATAGATCCGTGAAAATATTTATTTAAATGAAGAGTGATTTTCTTGGTTCGAGAAAAAAATAATCGAATTTCATTTAATAAATAAATTCATGTTCGCAAATTCAGTAATTTTTCTCTCAGTGTAATTTTACGTAGACCTTGTTTTCATGAAATGTTGGAATTTTTCGGAAAATATGTGCAAAATATCTCAAACATATTTGTACAAATACATTAGGTCACGAAGACGCCTTTAAAAAAAATTTCCTACTAATTTAATAATTTCTGACAAGTTTATTAGGCATTTTGAAAAATTTCCATAAACCCTTCGCAATGTCCAGACTGGTAAATTATTTTTTACCCAACAACACATAATTGTTTATCAATTTATCATTTTATCATTTTATCAATTTATCATTTTATCAATTTTGTGTTGAATTGAAAAATAATACTTCAAGGGTTCAATTAAAAAAAATGTTAAACACTCAATTATTCGTTTCATCGCGTGGTTAATTAGGCTTCTGCCTTCGCTCTCTCGTTCAACCAGTGAAAGTATTTCGCACGTTCTTTTCACTCAGGATGAGAAGAAAAAAAAAGAACGTGTCCGGGTAACGAGCCACATGCAGGATCTCGCATTTTTCGAACGCATTCGAAGAATCGTCACGCGAATTAATTTGCGACACTGTGAGGTGAGACTCATCGGTTTTTTCCCGGATTTCACATCAACCGCATGTCGTTAAAGATTCACTACACTTTTTTCTGAGACAAAATTACCCAAGATCCGGCAAGAATGAAAAAATTGGGTTTGAATTTGCAAAGGACTAAATTTCAAATTTGAATTTTTAAATTTTTGATTATTTAAAAAATGTTGATTACTTTCTGGTAACAATTTCACGGTCTATGGTAAATTTGAGAATAGCTCGATTTTTTTTTTTTATTCAATTGAAAAAATTGGAGAAACTCACCGGACAATCACGGATGTCGCCCATTCCACCGGCTCGACGCAACAATTGACCAAATAAATCGGCATTCGATCGCGATGCTGGTGGAGTTTGTCGTGCCTGAGACGTGAGTGCTGATGCCGAGACATAGTGAACCATCTAAAAAAAAAATGAAGACAAATGTTAGATTTTGGTAAAATTGAAATTCGATTATCCGGATGAAGGTTTGTGTCGCAATTTTGGTGCCAATTTTTTTCTTGATTCCTTTTCAAGTATTTTGCAGGTGGATGGAAAAATCGTTGCCATTATTCCAAAACATAGCTGCAGAAATAATTGTTTTTCTACAATTTTTGTGAAATTTTTTGGTATCCCAAATTTTCGGTACTTCCTTTTTGATGGGTGATCTTTTCATGACTTTTCACTTTGAATGACCTTGGAAAAAATGAACTTAGAAAATTGAACCTCGGAATTTAGTCCCGGGGAATTTGACCTCCGATCATTATTGTATGATATATTTTAAGACAAACAAATTTGACCCTTGAAGAAAAAGAATAAAGTGGATTGTTGTTGTTGTTGTTGTTTTTTTTGATATTTTTAATGGCGGACATTGGCGGACATTGGAATAATTGTTGTTTGTTTATTTGTTGGTTTTTTGTTGGGTCCAATTTATTCGAGGATTATTTTTTTCAGATTAAATTTATTTGGAGGTCAATTTTATCAAGTCGAAATATCCAAGATGGCTCGGGGCAAATTTCAAAACGTCATTGGATAAGGAACCTTTTTGATGTTTGTTTTTAATGGCTGGGATAAGAATTCTGATATATATCGCGTGAAAATTGAATTTTCCCTTTTTTTATTTATTCTTCCCCTTATTTACCCCTCGAGACGGAGTTTCGTGCCCCCGAGAAATCCGCGCTTCTTAATCGCTCGCTCAACGATCCGTTTAATCCCGATTAATCCTAATCCCTTTATAGTGACGGCGTCTTCGACGTCTTGGCAAAGAGATTATCCGGCAAACGCGGCTTCCTGCTCAAGTTCCACGAATTATTTGCCCACGAAGGAAAAGCTTATAGATTCGCATAAGATTCATACTATTTTGACTTTTTTCAATTTTCAATTTTTCAAAAATGATCATTTAAACATTTAAACAATATCTGACGAAATATATTTTTTATCATTACAGATTTTTGTAATCTCAAAATACTTTTCACTCTGCCAGATCCTTCACAATAATTTTCATCTTATAAAAAAAAATATGATGCTGAAGTTTGCAACGTTTTAATGCAACGAAAATAGTTCGCTTTTTTTTAAATTCATTCTTTCTGGCAAATTTTCAAAACGAAAAATCGTTAAAATATATTTTAGGGTCTTTATCAAGGATTTGAGGTTTTAAATGCCCAAGCAAAACATAAATCTCATTAAAAATGATTTTGAAAAGTTCATTTTCGTTCCAATCCAAAGATACAAACTTCAACATCATAAATATATACATATATATTTTAGGGCGATTTTTTTCGCCTTTTTTTTCTTTCACTCCCCACCCGAAATTTTGTTGCATATGTCTGAAAGGAAATTCCCTGAATGTTACAGCCCTTAATATTAATATTAAGTACTTTCCCTTCGCGTGATAAGTTTTTCCATCTAAAATAACACACGTAAATCAAAAACTTTTTTCTTTAAAATTTTACCACTCTGCGGTTTTTTATGCTATCACATTGATTTTAATCGGAATTTACGCAGAATTGAACGATCTTTGAAAGTGTCCTTAACCGCGTAAGTGTAACTTACACTGGTGAGATGGTACGAGGTCACTAAAGTTGATTTTTACCCAGAATTCTTATTTTTTCGCTGTTATCTCCGAAATGATTAACTTTACCGAAAAAATGTAAAGGAAAATTTTTCTGGAAATTTAATTTCCTACAAAAAAGTTCCTCTAGACCTAATTGCTAAATTTACTATTTCTTGAGATATTGAACCTTGACTTATTTGTGGTATGAACATTTTTATGGATTATCGAACCAAAAGTTTCAAATTGTTGATATTCCATGTCATATCACCACTCGTGATATAATATGTGATATGGTGATATGATATGGAATATCAACAATTTAAAAGTTTTGGTTCGATAAACTATACAAATTTTATACCATAAATAAGTTAAGGTTCAATATCTCAAGAAATATTAATTTTAGCAGTTAGGTCTAGAGGACCTTTTTTGTAGGAAATTAAATTTCCAACAAAGTTTTGCTTTACGATTTTTCGGTTAAGTTAATCATTTCGGAGATAACAGAAAAAAATCAAGAATTTTGGTTACAAATCAACTATAGAGACCCGTACCATCTCACCAGTGTAAGTTACACTTACGCCGTTCAGGACACTTTTAATGATTTCGGTTCTACATAAATTGCGACCAAAATCAATGTGACAGCATAAAAAACCGCGGAGTGGTAAAATTTTGACGAAAAAAGTTTTTCATTTACGTGTATTTTAGATGGAAAAACTTATCACGCGAAGGGAAAGTACTTAATATTAATGGCTGTAGCTTTTAGGGAATTTTCTTTCAGACATACACAACAAAATTTCGGATGGGGAGTGGAAGAAAAAAATAAGTCGAAAAAAAATCGCCCTAATATATATATTGGCAATGAGACTCGAAATTCAAAAAATATAGGTCAATGGAGTTACAGATGGAAATTTGAATGCAAAGTCACACCCAAGATTTCGAATTTCCCACGTCCACACATTCAGTCACCCTTAAAATTCATTCCGTACAAATTGAACTCTCCAAATAGATTTTTGCTCTCGGGCTCTCCCACGCGTTCGTGCCGAAATTTCCCGACCAGGTATTTTTTTTTTTTATTCTTCGCATCGTAAAGATCGGCCCAGCAGTGCCTAGGGCAACATTGAACCCAGAACGATCGAACCGTCTGGTTTTCCAGGTAGAAAGAAATAAAGCACGAAAAATCGCAGCCTCCCTCGCTTTCTTATACCTGTGTCGTGGGAAAAAAAAAGAATCCTCGAAAGTTTTACCGGTGTGAAACGCTTCGGGGTGTATCAAACATTGATTCGACACGAGGATCTTTTTCGAATTTTCTCGTTGAGTTTCATGGTCAAGGAGATTTCCCCTTAAAACGATTCTCTATTCCATCTATTGTCGTCGAAGAGAAATAAAAACTATTGGCAAAAAATAGTAGTTAAGTTTTTCAAACGTTATCATCATTTTATTTATCTGCAATACAGGATGTTAAGGAATTAGATAACCTGACTAGGTACCCCATGTAGAGCGCATCAAGACTAAAAAAATTCTTTTTTTTTTTAATTTTGTACGTTAAAAATTGGCTGTGTTATCAATGTTTTTAAAGTTGACCAATGACGGCTAGAATCTAGGAAAAATACCGATGGTGGGGGTTTATACGCCACGCCCACCGTTACCCCCACCACGCGGCTCACCAGTAGCATTACTCCTAGATTCTCGCCGTCATTGGTCAGCTTAATACATTAATAACTAAGCCAATTTTTGTCTTTTAACAATTTAAAAAAAAAACTAATTTTTCGACTTTGCACGCTCTACACGGTGAACCTAGTCAGGTTATCTAGTAACTCAACACCCTGTATATTTCTCCCAAATTTTGAAAAAATTTTAACGACAATAAAAAAAAATTAAATCGTTATCTTTAGTTTCTCTTTCTCAGTTTTAACAATTATTGAATGGTATATAAGAAATGATTTTTTATTGTTATGATCGATGACTATTTTTCTTCTTCGTTTTGAAATCTAGCTTTATTTTCAGCTACTGACATTAATTTATTCAATAATTTCGACAATGCAAATGTTTATTTAGGTTTTCATCATAAACAGCCATTGCAATAACATAGTCTCTTATTTTTTACTAGCATTTAGGGGTGTGCGAATATTCGAATTTACGAATTATTCGAGACGACTCGAATCGAATAATTCGAATCGAGTTTCGAATCGAATAATTCGTGATATTCCAACTATTCGAACTATTCGAATTATTCGCACACCCCTACTTTTTCTAGTGGTTTCATGGAAATTGGAAACAAAAAAAATTACCTGGGTGAAGGGTAATGGCTCCGAGGTGGCACCGCATGCACCGCAGACACTCTGTTCGACTAGAGTCATGGCAAATTTTTGATGGGGCACACAGTGCCTGGCACTGCACATATCCTCGGCTTCGCCGCTCGCTATGTGCAGATGAATCCTCAGCAATATGTTCTCCTGAACCATAAACAACAACAAAAAATTAGCAAAATAAAAAAAAATCAACCCAATTTTTTTTAAATTTTTTTTCAATTTCATTTGCCGATAGATCAAGAGGTGGGGAAAGGAAAATCAAAATCGACGAATTTTGTACATCCGTCGAGGCCTTTGTCCTTGTGCGAGCTCTTATCCCACGCACGTCGCCATTTCGATCTATGTTATTTGCATTGTGAACTAACCGTTTAAATTATGTTCATATATATATTAGGGTGGGTCAAATAAAATGACTAATTCTTTTTTTCCTCGATATAATGAAAAATGTATTGTTTGGCATCTCAAAAAAACCTTTTGCAAGTATTAGCCCTTCATATTTAAATTAAGAGGTCCCTCATCGCAAATTTTTATTTCCCATTTAAATAACATAGGAATTTTTTTTTTTAACTTTGGAATTTTATTAGACTTTAACCGTTGAGGTTAGGAGAGTTTTTAGCACATTTTTGTAGAACATTTGATGCTCTAGAAAAAAGGTCTCTTGTGTTTAATCGATAAAACTAACCATTCAAAAAATAATCGGTGATCATTAGTGATTATTATCACTGATTATTTTTTGAACGGTTAGTTTTATCGATTAGACACAAGAGAGCTTTTTTGTAGAGCATAAAATGTTCTACAAAAATGTGCTAAAAAAAACTCTCCTAACCTCAACGGTTAATAAAATTCCAAAGTTAAAAAAAAAAATTCCTATGTTATTTAAATGGGAAATAAAAATTTCCGATGAGGGACCTCTTAATTTAAATATGAAGGGCTAATACTTGCAGAGGGTTTTTTTGAGATGCCAAACAATACATTTTTCATTATGTCGAGGGAAACAAATTAGTCATTTTATTTGACCCACCCTAATATATACATATGTGGTATTAGACAGGTATAATGTGTGTACCAGGGAGTTTTTACACGTGTACGAACATTGCTATGCGAACAGGGCGTATAAACGTGATCGTAATGCAAACGAGAAAGTACGATTTGCATTCGTGCCAAGATACATTATCACCGTGAATAAATAGCGTTGGAACCTACGCGATGAACTATGCTATCGAATATTTCGAGCTTTCAAAAAAAATCATCTTTGTTCTACACTTCGTGTTGTAACAGTAATATTATTGACATTCCGTGGCCAATATCAACTTTCAACAATTTATAAATCTGATATTACAAAAGAGGACTTTATTGTTGTCTGAATGCAATGATTTTTTATAAATCGAGGATTTCATTCAGAAGTATTTTATTTCCGGAGGAGGAGTTTATTCAGGAGATTTTTGTGCTAATGAAATTAATGAAAAGGTCGATTTTACAGCTGTTTACAACATTGCAATGATTTTTTAAGGAATACAATTTTTTCCAGGTATCTAGATAATTTATTATCTTTTGTCAAGATTTTTCTTGCATTCAGTTTGTGAATTGTATAAAAATATTAAAATTGTAATGGACTGTTCACGATGTAAAAAAAATTATTAAATAAACCCATCGAGAAAGTGATCGAACAAAATTTGTTTTTTCTAAGGGGAAAAACCATTGTAAACATTTTTTTTTTTTTGCATTTCTTCAAAGTAGACATTTTTAAAAATATGTAAGGAAAATGTTAAGTTAAAACTTTGAAAATTAACTTAGTTAGAGTCACTTTAGGGAATGAAAACTTCAAACACATTTTTCTCAAAATGACTCTTTTCGACCTTATCCCATAGCATTTTTCAAAACTTATTACCAATTTTTTTGAAATATTTGTAATGGCAGTAAATAAGTCTATATGTAGCCAATTGCAAAAAAAAATGAAAATTACTATTTTTAAAACCGCCTTGAATAAAAAAAAAGGATCTTCAAAATAATAAAAATTTTAATTCGTCACCATTTTGCAAATAACCAAAGAAAAAGAAATGGCTCCACATAACGATAGCTACATTCGTATAAATATTGACTTTTTTTAAATAAATATTAAAGTCACCAATGAAACAATGGAGACAATTTTTTGTTCTTGTCATTAAAATAATACCTGCATTAATTTTTACGATTTTTGAAAAAAAAAATTGCCATGAAATAGGTTGAATATATACTCAATAAAAAAAAATAATAACCCGATCCTCTAATAATTCATGAAGTCTTTGAAAAAAAATTTCAAACATTGACAACTTTTTCATCCCTTTTAGAGCGGCTTTCCCCCAAAATGAACTTCAGGGATCGATTACTGAATCTCTCATTTCTAGAAACCAGCGCACTCTGTTAGACATATTATTACATATTTTTTACTGAATAAAAAAAAAAAATACTTACGAAACATTCTGCAGCATCATCCATAAAACCCAGCTGAAATCTTTGCTGATCGAGGAAGCTCTCGGCGAGGGCTCTTCGAAGGGCGTCTGGAGGTAAAGCGCTCTCTTGCGAAAACTGCAGCTGCGAGAACAGGTCCTGAAACGTACAATAGGAAATACCCAATAATGAGTACAAGAGAGGCCTCATTGAATGGAGACGAGTGGACAATGAGATCGGGGGAGTTCAGTTCGCATTTTAGAAAAGGGTCCTCCAAAAAAAAAAAAAACGGTGAAAAAAAAGCGGGCTCTCTAACTGGCGAACTCTATTCTTCGGCGCAAAACGTGTCAGGGAATAACAAAACGGAGATTTTCACGTCGATAATCCGCATCGATCGCAGAATCAACGGGGACCAGATTTGGGCCCGCACAATACAGATGAACAAATATATTATGTTTATTCCTTCATTTATTTATTCCCTGAATTCTTACACAATATTCATAATCGCAATAATAATGCAACTTGGTGCGGCGAAAGGAAAAAAAAATGGCGTCCAGCCCGATCGAAGGTCTGTGATGAAGTTTGCCTTTCAATATAATGGCTTTTCCTTCACGCGAAGGTCAAGAATATTTTTTCCTTACTTTCGATCACGTTCGCATGTTCTTGAAATTGAATTTTTGATAATTCAATCTCACAAGATATCATTAAAATTGATGGAAAGTTGATTGAAAAATCGTATTTCGAGAACTTGGAAAATCGAGTACTTGGAAAATAGCATTAAAAAAATTATCCCCAGAAATATTTTCCTCAAATTGTCTTCATTTGATTTTAGGGAAATTTATCGGAAATTTTTCACGGTTGATGAAGAACCCAATCGAAAGATTTTTCGCTGGTAAGGAAAATTGTAAAACTCGAGAATGAGGAGAATAAAAATGTTAATTGGGCACTTATGAGAATTGATGATACAGCCGAGATAACGGAAAAGCCATATAAACGCTGCATCGATATATCTGGGAAAGAATATTGTAAAATAAGCGAGAGAAAAAATTCCGAGGTCGCCGCAGCGATTTTTCCATTTGCTGGCAGTCGCAAGCCATTGAAATAGTTTGCTGCAACGTATTTTGCAGTGCTCGGATATGTGAATTGTGTTTTATATTCGTCTACTTCTCCCTCTCAATTTCTATCCATCTATGTTTATCTATCTATCTATCTATCGATCTATCTATCCATCTATCTATCTATATCTTTCTATCTATCTATCTATCAATATATCTATCTATCATCTATCATCTATCATCTATCATCTATCATCTATATATTTATCTATCTATTTATCTATCTATCTATCTATCTATCTATCTATCTATCTATCTATCTATCTATCTATCTATCTATCTATCTATCTATCTATCTATCTATCTATCTTTCTATCTATCTATCTCCCTCTCTCTCGTTCTTGCTGTATCTCTTTTTTTCTCAGAAGCCTCAAGACCCCCAACAGGGTATTTGCCAAGCACTAAAAAAAAATTCTCCATTTTGTTCGTTTTTTCCACGATGCATTTCCTGGTGACACGATGCAACCTCGTGCACGTGCCTCCAGCTAGATTCCTCCCAACTTCTCTCTCTCTCTATATATATATATATTTCTCTCTCTTTCTCTTGTGACCCGGGGATCTCTAAACGGCAATAAATGGCATCAAGCCAAAAGGGCATCGAGCTCAATCCTTGCAGAGATTTGAACGCCCGTTTGACTCTCTGCCACCTTCAAGCACGTTTAAGCGTTTCTCATTAATCAAATCCATGGAAAATTTGGAAACTTTTGCATATTTCGGATTCTAAAAAAAAATGTATTTACTACTTTACTATTATTTTTTGCTACTTTCATTTTTTCAAGTCCTATCTCAGTCTTCTTCACAGTTATTTCTCATTCTTATTCCTCAACTGTTTACAAAAAATTCTTAAAACATACGAAACTTTGAAAAAAAATTAAATATTAATCTCGGAAGTTTAAATATCGACAGAAAAATAATAATATTCTAATATCCTACGTTTGAACCAAAAGGTTGTGCCTCTATGCCTTTGAATTTTGCAAAAATAGTAATAGTAAGAGAAACAAATTCCCCACGTCTCGCTCAACACCAATTATGAAAGACAATTATTGAAGAAGTACTATAAATAGATGCACCTAGAGCAATGATTCATTTGGTTTCAATAAATTGATTTTAAATAAATAACATTTCAATCTAACATCGTCCTAATAGGCTACTTACATTTGGTTGTATTGTAAATGATTGATTCCGTTTACATAATTTTATTTAACATAAATAAAAATTTAGCCAAATATCGGTCTGATAAGCTATTTATCAGGCCCATATTCGAAAAAAATCAGTAAAATTTATTTTTAATCAAACAAATCATTTTTCCTGGGTTTCAATGAGTATTTGTGTATGTTTCCTTATAAATTTCATAAGAGAATAAATCATTTATTTAGTTTAAATAAATTTATTTACAATACATAAAAATATACACCAAACATCTGCCTTATAAGCTATTTATCAGGCTCATATTTAAAATAAAAAAGAGAAAAATTTATTTTAATCAAACAAATCATTTTCTCTTGCAGTACACAAGTATTGATGCATGTTTCCTTATAAATTTCATGATAAGAATAAATGATTTATTTAGTTTAAATTAATTGATTTACAATAAATAAAAATTTAGCCAAACATTGACCTTATAAGATATTTATTGGGCCCATGTTTGAAAAAAAAAGCAGAAAAAATTATTTTAATCAAACAAATCATTTTTTCTTGGAGTACACAAGTATTGATGCATGTTTCCTTATAAATTTCATGATAAGAATAAATGATTTATTTAGTTTAAATTAATTGATTTACAATAAATAAAAATTTAGCCAAACATTGACTTTATAAGATATTTATTGGGCCCATGTTTGAAAAAAAAAGCAGAAAAAATTATTTTAATCAAACAAATCATTTTTCTTGACAAGTATTGGTGCACGTTTCCTCATAGCGACTGGCTTGGTGAGTTTCGTAAGAAGGAGCACGGGTTTCGGTACCTCGACGCCGCGAATAACGGTCACGTGAACGGGCTCGAGGGCATTATATACACGAATACATATATATATTTAAAAGTATATATGCATACGTATATTTCATCGTGTTGTACGTATAAGAAAGTAGGTAGAAGCAGCGCTCCGGGGTATTTCGGAATTGTCAGGGTTGATTTTGTGGCGCAGGCCAAGATTTCGAGATATTCATATTATAACAATACCACAAAATACTGTGCATGCACTATAATTTATATTTAAAAAAATATATCAATATTCTGCATGCAGACATCGCCTCGTTTAATTAGACATAAGTGCAGAGTCGAGGAGCTCAAAAATCTTTCGATTATTCTCGTTTTTTCCTCAGATACGATGGAATTCCCATCGTCCACTTCCTGAATGATTTTCTTCAATGAAAGCGGTTCCACGATGATACAGAGAGAGAGAGAGCAAAAAAGAGACCTGCTTCTACGCACGAGCATATCTATATGAGTCATTCCATGCCAATTCAACAACGTTTTATCGGTGACCACCTTGGATTTTTTTTCATTTTTCAATCTGTTATTCTACATGCAAAAAAAAAGTATCCATGTAAATTTTTAGCTCTCTATCTTAAACCATACCGAAGTTATTGATTTTTGAAAAAATATTCTCAAAATAATCATAACTTTTACAATAACTAAGATATTCGAACTTGCTAAGAGGTCATTTTTGTTTGTTTTTCAATGTACTTTTTGAAAAAATTATCGAAAATTGAGAACATTTTTTTGTTAATGTCTTCTTGGCTGTTTTAAGCTAAAAAATTGGATTTTCTTCAATTCTTTACCCCTTCGATTTTATTCAAAAAAAATTATAAAATTCTACGTAAAAAATAAAATTTTTGAGATACTATCGAAGATCGAATTCAAATAGCTTCTTAAAAAAAAAAATTCGATTTTTTTTCCTTCTATGACTACAATAGTTGATTTCAATGATGTTGAAATAAATGTTTCAACTTCTCTCACATATTTACTTTATAAATTATAATAATTAACATTAAGAATTACAACTCAAATACGTTTGGCACTTTATTCAATTTTTATTACATAAATATTGTAATTCTTAATGTTAATTATTATAATTTACAAAGAAAATATGTGAAGAACTTGAATTATTTGTTTTAACATAATTGAAATCAACTATTGTAGTCATAGAAGGAAAAAATATCAAAATAACGTAGAAAAAAAATCGAAAATTTTTTTTTTATAAGAAGTTATTTGAATTCCATCTTCGGTAAAATCTCAAAAATTTGTTTTTCTGAATTTTTAATATTTTTTTCAAAAAGTACATTGAAAAACAAAAAATAATGACCTCTTGACAAATTACAATATCTTGGTTAATGTAGAAGTTATGATTATTTTAAGTATATTTTTTCAAAAATCAATAACTTCGGTATGGTTTAAGATAGAGAGCTAAAAATTTACATGGATACTTGTTTTTGTATGTAAAATAACATATTAAAAAATTAAAGAAATCGAAGGGGTCAGCGACAAAGCGTCGTTGCATTGACACGGTATGACTCATATATAAATACACTTATGTGTAAACTGTTAACGAGGCCGCCACTCTCTCGTGTCTCTTCAAAGTATACAAGTTTTACTATATGATCCACACACGAACGAGTTTGTGGGTGATAATCCACCGTGGAAAGATTCTATATCGTCGATATCGAACTCGGGAAATGAAGAAACCCGCGCGCGGTTTGAGAAAGAGAAAAAAAATTGTCGTCAAAGCGGGTATTCCAATATAAACTGGTTTTTTTATTCCCTCATTTACTGGGAAACATTGGAGCAAGAAAAATCCACCAACATCCGGACTTTAACGGAGCTCGGGGTAACGCGGGTCATTTGAGGATGCAATTTATGTATTTTTGTAATAAGGATATTTTTTTATAGAGAATATGTGGAATCCTCAAAACTATTACCACTGCTAAATGGTTTCAAGTCTTAAGGCAAAACAATCCAATTTTTAGATGAGATAAGAAAAAAATTATAATGACCCTCATTACCCATCGGTACTTGAGTCTCATTGGAATCCCATTAGAGCCTCATTACGTGGATCTTTGAAGATTGATTAAGCAGGCTCAAAGTGTCCGTTTGAAGATAAATATCTGTCAATTATTAACGAAGAGAAAAAAAAGAGTGACGATAATGCATGATTGATAATGACAAACATTTGGTTTTTTTTTCAAAACGCAGAAACTTACTCAGAATTGGTAATATGAAATTTTTTGCAATATCTTCAATAAAATAGACTAGAGTTACTCTGAAAGAGGCTGTTTCTGTATTTTGCAGAAAATAAGCGGTGATCTTGTCCTGATATTTGCTAATTTGTCCCGACTTGTCTTGTTTCTCGCTGACCCGCATTGCCCGAACACTTTTCCGTAAGACCTCGGGGACAAGTTGCATTATTGCGAGCGTATTTCAATGGAAAATAAACGGAGAAAAAAGCATCGATTGCAGAAGGCAATTGCACGAAAAGAGCGAGACTTTCCGCGTCGAGAAATCGTTCGGAACGAAAGCCACGAGCTCGTACGTGCCCAGAGGACATACTTTTTATTTGTTTGTTTATTTACAAAATTCATACATACTTTTCGTGCATGCAACAATTGCCACAATGATCATTGTTTCGCGGGGATTTCGTAAAAATTTTCGTAAGTGATCGCCATGGCGATGAAAAAAAAATGTCTTGATCTCATGCCACTAGAAATATTTTTCGAGGCAGTCACGTGGAACGCAAGTCGATACGTGAGATTTTCACACTAATATGCGTCCTCGAAAAGAGGCCGGATTATTTATTTTTTATACATTAGGGTGATTTTTTTCGACTTTTTTTTCACTTCCTAACTAAAATTTGGTTGGATATACCTGAAAAAAAATTCCCTGAAAATTATAGCCCTTAGTACTTTCCCATAACGTGAAAAGATTTTCCATCCAAAATACACGTAAGTCAACTTTTTTTTTTCGAAATTCTATAATTCATCGGCATTTTATGCTATCACATTGTTCTTGGTCACAATATACTGAACGATTTTCAAAAGTGTCCTCAACAAAATTTTAGGTGGGGAGTGAAAAAAAAAGTAAAAAAAAATCACCCTAATATATATGTATACAATACTGAGGCTTGAGATACAAAGGCCCCGGGAAAGTAACGGAATCGTTCAACAATGGCGGAATTTTCATTTACCAATAAACGAGCGATTGTGTTACCATTATTCGTCTCGGTAAATAAATAATTTGCAATAGCATGGAAAAATACAAATCATCCGACAAAATAATCATGAATAATTTTTTATTTTTATTTTATCGTCACGTTGATAAAAGAAGGACCATTATATTGTTTATTATTCAAGAATATAAAGGATTCTTGATATTTTGAAACAATAACTAAATATATTTACGTGAATTTTGTGGTAAATAATTTTTGATCGATTGAAAAATGATTTGAAAATAATTTCCACAGATTTTCACGTCCTTTTTCCCAATTTCCCGAGCGAATTTCTATATTTAATTACATGCATAAAATACTAATGATAATACATAAGATGTTGTTGTAAGGAGTTTTTGATTCGATTAAAAAATGTTGTCGACAAATTCCTACGTCCGTCTTTCGAAATTTCCCGATCGATTTTCCATGTTTAAGGCATTCTTAAACATGGAAACATTCTTCATTAAGGTATTCTGGTCTAGAGACATACATTTTGAGCATTTTGTCGAGCTCCATAAAAAAAAAATGTTCCCATCTTTTTTTACAACATATTTGTTAATATTTTGAAAATACACAGAAAAATTTTTGGAAAAAAAATGAACATTAAATAAGTTATAAGCTGGTAAAGTTGAAAAAAAAGGGATATGCTGGCTAACACGATTGCAACCTTTCTAGTCATCCGATACAAAATCTAAAAAAAGCTTCTCAATCAGTAAGAATGTTGTTATAGCCCGTACCTCAGAAGAAACGGAAAAAAATCGCAAAATGGCGGCTTTCTGAACAAAAAAAGCGTTTTTCGACTCTATTTTTCATAGTTTTCAATTTTTTTACAGTAGTAAAAATATTAATATTAACACAATCGCGATAGTGGCGATAGAGAGTTGTATGTTGAAGATTGGTGAAAAATTTAAAGTATATCGGTCGAGTAGAACTTGGGATATCATGGCAGCCATGTTGAGAACAGTAGTTTTGAGAAAAACGTCTATAATAGTCCCATTTGCTGCGTGACTAAAATAGCTGTAACTCCGTAAATTATTGGAATTAAAAAATTTCCTATCAAGGATGTATTCTCAAAGATCTAAACTTTAAGAATATGAAAAACAATGATTTTTCCAAAATTCTAGAATGTTATAAATATTATAAATTCAGAATACCGTCTTAATTCGTATTCGTGTAAAAGAGTAAAAAAAACGTCACCGAGGGCAAAACTAAAAAAAAATCATACTTTTTTCAAATCCCTCAAATCCATCCTGGGCGAGTCCTCCCTCTCCATGCCGCTGTCCTCCTCATCCTCGGCTTTGTAATCGACGCTCGTCTCGACACCGGTGTCATTCCCCGAGTCGAGGCTACTTCCGCCGAGGGATCTCGTCGCCGGATCTTGGCGCACTTTTATCCACTTCAGCATTTTATCAAAATCTTCTTCGTCTCTCGCAGCGTTTCGTCAAAATGGACCGTTATCAACAGCACCAACGCGCGAATAAACAAAGAGAATGCCGGAAATCAAGCTAGATCATTTTTCTCTCATAGCTCTTCCTTCTGATATCATTCTCCCGCTAAAATGGATTTCACGTTTTGATTGCCTCAAACTCGACATTCGTTCCAGCATTTTTCTTCTTTCCTCACAATCCTCTGTCTCAGTCTTTAGCGCTGTGTGATAACAATCAACGGAAGACGAGACACCTCGTCGCCAAGTTTAAATATAACGTTAAGCAAACAGGAAAAACTCGATAACGCTGTTTGCAATGCCTAAAAGTCTCGCCCGCGAGTTTCTTCCGTCTTCGTTCTCCTTTTACCGGTTAATGTCAAGAAACTGTGCATATAATATATAGACACACATATTCCCTCTTATTTCTTCATTCTCCAGCGCGGTTTGGTCCAAAAGCGCGCGAGATAACGGAGCCCCTTAAAATGAAGTTTTTCGGTCTTATCGCACGAAGAGTTAACGCCAAAGGTTCAAAAAGTTCACATTTAGCGATCCCATTGAACTCTCGTTGAAAACCATATAAAACTTTCGAAAAAAAAATGTAAACACTAATTTAGTAAACTTTGCTCCAAAACAATAAACAACCGCACGATTGCACCGCAAATACAATAATTAAATCACACTTGTACTCCACTATTTCCACTGAAAATGCCGCTCCAATCATCAATAAACATTGGAGAACAATTTGAAAAAAAAAAATCATTTGTAAAAATCGGATGATGGCGCGTCTGTCGTTCGTTTCTCTCAGCACGAGACTCTCGTTGCTCTCGAGCTACCTGTACACGCCGGCGACAACCGTGTGTCCGCGCGCGCGTACCTGAAGCCAAACCGAGTTGCGGAGTCCTATGGCGAACCGCCCCCACCCTTATTCCATCGTGAGCGAGCGAGACAGAGAGTAAACGGAGAGAAAAAAAGGCTGAGAGAGGAGGGACGCTCTCTCTCACTCTCCCTCTTTCTCTCTCTCTCTCTCTCTCAGAGAGAAACGCGACAGACAGATCTCTTCTATTCCTGGAGTAAGCACCAGAGGAACGTGGAGAGGAAGAGAGAAAGAGAACTCCCCAACTACGTCTCCTGTCGGATAGATCTTAGAAGTCCAACCGATGACGTCACCCATAGTCGGCATACACTTCAGTTAATGTGGCTAAACGGACTGGCTGGTGTACAAAATGGCGTAACCGACGCCGATCGACCATTCAGACTGATGTAGATTAGGCCCTTTTATCAACTAACTTCCTACACATTTTTCCACTATCAACATAGAATTCTGCCAGACGAAAGGGCATAACTACCGATGGTCAACCATTTAAACTGATGAGAGTTAGGTCCCTTTGTTTACTAACGTTCTGCTTTCATATACTATCAAAATGGCGTCCTGGCAGCCAAAAGAGCGTAACCAATGCTGGTCAACCATTTAAACTGATGAGAGTTAGGTCCCTTTGTTTACTAACGTTCTGCTTTCATATACTATCAAAATGGCGTCCTAGCAGCCAAAAAGGCGTAACCAATGCTGGTTAACCATTTAAACTGATGTGAGTTAGGTCCCTTTGTTTGCTAACGTTCTGCATTCGTATACTATGAAAATGGCGTCCTGGTAGACATAATGGCGTAACCAATACTGGTCAACCATTTAAACTGATGAGAGTTAGGTCCCTTTGTTTGCTAACGTTCTGTATGTCTATACTAGCAAAATGGCATTCTGGCAGACAAAATGGCGTAACCAATGCCGGTTAACCATTTTAACAGATGTGAGTTGGGTCCTTTTGTTTGCTAACGTTTTGCATTCATATACTATCAGAATGGACTTCTGACAGACAAAAAGGCGTAACTAACGCTGGTCAACCATTTTAACTGATGCAAGTTGAGTCCTTCCATTTGCTAACGTTCTACATGCATATACTATCAAAATGGCGTTCTGGCAGACGAAATGGCGTAACTAACGGTGGTCAGCCATTTAAATCAACGCAAGTTAAGTCCTTTCATTTGCTAGACTTCTACATGCATATACTATCAGAATGGAGTTCTGGCAGACAAAATGGCGTAACTCACGCTAGTCAGCCATTCTATCTGATGCAAGTTAGGTCCATCCACTTGTTAACGTCCTATATGCATATGCTATCAAAATGGGGTTCTGGCAGGCAAAATGGCGTAACTGCTACCAGTCAATCATCCGGAATGATGTGAGCCAAGTCCCTTTTCAAAGCCCGTAGTCTATGCAGGGATACAACAGTATTGGACATCGGGTAATGACAAACAAAATGGCGCTAGGAACGTACGAATCATCCAAAGTGAAGGTAGTTGGGCCCTTCTGCTTGCTAGGATCTGCATATGTATAATCGAACGTGCATATGCCACATAAACATGTATTTGAGTTCCGTTCACCACATTGAAGAATCTTACTGGGCCCCAAATGGAGGGGGCAGAGACATGGTGGGGTGCTCGAAGACGCTGGACCGTAGGTACCTGTGTGCATCGTGGACGAGGGAGTGGGGCGAAGGGGAACTGGGGAAGGTGAGAAAGAGAGAAAGAGCAGAGAGAGAGAGAGTGCCTTCGGGATGGAGGAAGATAGATGTCGAGGGGTCCCAAGGAGAGAAAGAGAAGCGATACCGGAGTCAAGATAAAAGTGGAAGTCTGAGTGGGTACACCGACGCAAAGTTACATGGTTGTGTTGCGTTCGGCTGTTACTGCCGAACAAAAGGGCCCAAGCCAACATTGTTCAACTCAGTTCACCAACGTGCTACTTACGACCTTTTGTCGGTTAACCATCTCTCTATGTTTCTCTATGTATACACGGGGATGCATGTACCGCCACTTAACAAAAGGTCATAAGCTGACTTAACCAAGCGCTGAAAATAAGTCCCTTTGGATCTAAGCCATGACTTCCCTGGAACGTGCACGTGCATCTACCTATAAAACCGTAGATCTTTCATCTTTCTTCTTCACACAGACGAAATTTTACCTGGACGCGGGAGGGACGCCAGTTGGACCGAGAGGAAGAGAGTGAGAAATGGGAGACTTCTCGGAGTTGGTGCGTCCGTGTGAGTCTGCAGCGCGTCTTGTGTGTAAACCGGGATGAATTAATGCGTCTCGAGAGAGCGTTAGTGTGTCTGAAGAGATGAGAGAAGTTGTGCTCGTTGTACAGAGAGAGAGAGAGAGGAAGGAGATTGTGGTTGTAAGAATATGGGCCCTCCGGTATGAAAGCGCACGAAGTGTGACTCAGCGATGCTGGCTTTGGATTCTGGTTAATAATGCTGATGCTGGAAGAGTATATACGTTTCTCTGCCTCCCGCTGTTTCCTTAGCGTGTCGCTGAATACGAAACAAGTATAAGATAGACCTGTACCTGTGTAGAGCGACATAGTATCTCCAGTGGAGACTGTCGAGGACCTCACAGAGAAACGGCTTTAGGCGAGATCACGTATGGCTCATGGTAAACAACAAACGTTTCTCCAATAACTGGATCGCGTCCTTTTCGACGATGTTTATTGCACGAACGTTCCGGGCTTACTTAATTACGCCTTTGAAAGGAATTATGGCTAACTATACGACAATGGCATGTACCAGTATGCCATAAATTATAGTAATTCGCAACCCCCACATTTTATGGTAAATTAAACTAGAAGAATCTCAATCACTAGAAAAATTGTAACTCAAGCTATAAAAATGATTAACTGTCTGTTACTAAGTTGGAAGTGCAATCCTTATCGTTGGGTCATGGTGCTTTCATTCGAGGTCACTGCAATATGGGTGGATGCAGATTACTCTAAACCATAGTAAACCATTCATATCAATTCTGAATTACCAGCTTAAGATCATACCTCATGCAGAAATGCTTCCACATGAATATGGAGGACCAGGGACTAAAGTATACGGGTCATTCCATGTCAAATCGACTAAATTTGGTCAGGAGTTTTCTTTGATCATGAATACTAACGTGGTTCTACTAAACGAAAAAAATTAAACAAATTTTTTTGGAAAGTTATGCAAAATTCAAAATTTCACCATTTTTTTAAGTTTTCAAGTTTATTTCTCAAATATCTCAGCAACTTTGTCTGTCAGACCGTAAATATTCCTTAGCAGTACTTTAAAAAAATCCAAAAAAATCCAGATCCAAAGTCCCTGTCCGGACATGGACTCCAGAACAGTCAAAGACATCAATTAACCTATCCCAAATATATTCAGCAGTATTCAGAGCTCCCATCATCAAATCCACTTCCACGATTCTTTGGATCAAAGTCTGCATCAAAGTACCCTTAATACAATATCTTACGACAAGTGTCACTCTGCCACAAGATAGAAACGTAGTGAATGATGACGCTGTGTCTTGCAGCATCAGCGTGTGACTCATTGTCCGACACTTGGACACAGATGGGCCTGATGGGCCTGACGATTCTGCGAAGGTGTGTAGGTGAAGAACGGATAGTGCAGAGATTGGCATTCTCCGTATTGACTCGTCGTTGATCGAGTCTAAAAAGGTAGAGAAGATTCTGCCAATGACTATCGTCGGCTTTGTCCACCAATTGTAGTGTCCTCGAGATATAATGTCCTCCATCAGTGGAGGCTCCAACAAACGACGAAACGCGATTCTTCTACATTTGTGTGATGGTATACCGCTTCTATATACCTATGTACGCGTTCATAGACCTCGGCTGATGCATGTGTAACTGTGTAAGTTGTACTACGCGGAGTGAGGGAATTTTAGAGGGGAGGCATACGGAGAAAAACGAGAGTGGGGATGAAAGAACGTGGCATGAACATTTTACGTGTGTGATAAGCCTTTTGTACACCAACGAGCAGACATTATGCTGAAGCCTCGCAATGAAAGAGCCATAAACCACGTTAATCCGAGCGCTTGATCAAGAGAGTTGCGCCATTTTGGTACCAAATGGTCCATCACTCGTATTCTGCACACTGGATCTGCGGGTACTTCGGTTATTTCTTCATGCTTGGTCTCCCTCACTGTCAGCAGCAGTACTGGGATAAAAGCACGGAGATTCGCCGGTCCTTTATTATGTCCATGGAACAAAGCGCAACTTCCAGCTCAGCGAGTCGAGTCAGAGTCCCAGTATCAGCCGCGAAGGATAAGAAAGAAAAATGCAACTAGAATGCAATGTTGTTTTCCCTCTCCATTCTCGTATCCACGTTCTTCGTGCACTATCTTACGGTCGTGGCTGATACGAGAGTCAGAATCATGCATCCAAAACGCGGAGACGTGACAATCGGCGCTGGAAAATGCAGATTTGGTCTGCGTAAGAGAGTTTTTCGTTCTCGTTGAGACCAATTTTTAATTCAAAGATCTGCAATTCAAATTTCAAGGGAATAACTAATTTTCAATGAAAAAAAATAGCATTCTACGGTAAATATTTGTTTAAATAATTTATTCAAGCAAAAATTATTTTATGAAGAATATTATCCTCGACACTATAAATCCAAGACCATGGATTATGTAACTTCAGGCTGACTGGAGCATCGCAGTCGAAAGTTGTGAGCCAACGCATATTAAAATGTTCAAAGTATAGTCTTCGAGGATTACTATCGCGCTGATATTATCCATTGTAAATATTTTAATGTACTAAGAATTTACGTATTCATCTTTAGTGTACTCTAACGATCGTCCAGCAATTATGGGAAACTCGTTAACCGTTAATGTCGTTGTAATGCAAGACTCGAAAGCCCGCAAAGTTGCGAGCAAGCTAAATAGGTCACTTTGATTCACGCTGTGAACTAATGAAGATCGTTTACGTGTAATCCTCGATAATAATGAATGCAAAATTGATTTTTCCAGGAAATTACAGAGTGATGATTCAATTCAGTATTCTTTATTTTTTAGCTCCTTCAAAATTTAGAATTCTTTTCACATTTTGAGTATAATTTCGATTAAATGTCTGTTCAAAAAGTTAAGGGGGAACGTCACTGT
This sequence comes from Alloplasta piceator, assembly GCA_946863875.1. NCBI lineage: Eukaryota > Metazoa > Arthropoda > Insecta > Hymenoptera > Ichneumonidae > Alloplasta > Alloplasta piceator. Next base: position 49,966,481 of record OX333074.1, read on the forward strand.
GACGGGTCAAAAAAATCAATTTTTTTCCATTTTCTCAAAGAACGTTTTTTTATGCCATTTCGCCGGAAGTCAAGGTAGACTAATTTAACAAGCGACATTTTAAAGAGGAAGAATTCGGCTTCATTTCCTGATTTTTCAATTATTTTTACAATTTGTTTTTAGATTTGGACTCTATTTTGAAAACAGCTGTTTTTCGCCTTTTTCCTCTCTCTTCAGGTGCACCCATCTTCTAGAGGAATTTTTCAAGATACATTTTTACGATTGGATTCATAAAGTGGAAAGTTTGAGCTTCAATTTCCTTTTTTTAAAAACTCTGAGCGATTTTTTTCCAAAGTTATTCTGTTTTTTTGTGAAAAAAGAGAAAATTTGAAAAATCTCGTATAACATGAAAACAAAGAGGATTCATGAAAAATTTCAGAATAGCAAAAAGTTGCGTCTGTTTTTGTTAAGTGCAGAGGAATTTTTTCAGATTTTTACTTCAAACGCTCATACCTCAAAACGACTTTTTTTAACACAGTGGCATCGATTGATGGAAGACCAATGAAACGATTTGAATTTTTTTTTTATTTTTTTTAATCGCATTGGCTATGATTGTGCCAAGCCGATTTTCAAAATTTTAAGAATGACTATTTTTAAGGACGTTTTGAACATTAAAAAACGGTAAAAAAAGAAAAAAATCAAATCAGCGCCATTTCGTGAAAAAAATTATTTAAAAAAAATGTCTGCGCTTAACGATAGTCACTGCTGTGTAGATTAAAAATTTGTTTGTATTTTTTATTTCAGACGATTTTTTATTGCTGTATCGCTGCCACCAGGAGGCGCGTCATTTTTTTATCATGTCATTACGTTAATGGTAATAACTTTGTCAATTTTTAATATTTTTCAATAAAAATTTGTATGAATATAGTTGAATATATACTTAATAAATTGCTTCTCGTCTGATCCTCAAATAATCATCTCTACTTACAAAAAAAAATTCCAAATATAGGCTATTTTTAGCCCCTTCACATTGGCGTCCCCCCTCAAATAAACCCGCCAAAAAAATTGCAAAAAAATATTTCAAAAAACGAAATGGAAGCATGATCTCTCCTCTTTCGAACCCTTTGCAGGAAAAATTGCTATCTTCATTTCCCAAGAGATGACGCGGGTTCTAGTGTTCATTTTATAATCGACAATTAACTGAAAGTTAAGATAAGAGAAAAGAAAATGGACTTTCTTTATTGCGTGACTGTATGAGCATTAAGCATTCAGATCCACTGACATTGAATTAGGAAAGCCTTTTACACGTGGATGAATAAAGGATTCGTTGGATGACGTCGAGGCATAAAATTGATGACTCGTTTAAAATTCCTTCTCCCAAGTCTTCAGAAGGGACTCTCTATGAAATAGTCACTCGTATACATATTAAACGCCCTATGGATGCGTGTGTGTGGTACAAGTGCGTTAACCCTAAAGGGTGTCCGGATCAAAATTCGATCCTGCTTGTGTGTCACGACGGTTCTAAAGCGTTGGGGGAGTCAAAAAAAAAAAAAGAATTAAGTCTGCTCGGTTATAGGGTTCTAAATTCTTCGAGTGAGTCATTGCGATGGAATCTCCGAGGGTTCACTTTTTAATTTACCTTTTTTTCTTCGTCAATGCCCTAGAATTTCGCACATCCCTGGAGGCGAAAAAAATTATCCAAAAACTCGTCTATAGGAGCAATTTTTTTTGATTATGCAATTTTGGCTGATTCAATTTTAATATAAACAAATAGCTTTTTAATTCGTCGACTGATTCTTTTGAACCAAGTGCCTCGATTGTAGGAGAAGAAAATTGTAATGCCCATCAAGTCGACTATAAAATGGGAGTTATATTTCAGGATTTTTTTAATCCCACAAGTCGGACGAGCAACAGGTATTATTCTTCGGGCAGTCGAAGAAATCCTCACAAGGTGCTGCTGGGAGAGATCTCAGGCATCAACGAAACGTATCATCTGCCGGAGAAGACTGCTGGAGAACCCAAGTTGACCCTTAATTTCGTATGTATAGCTAGGAGGGATCACGAGGGAGGCACAAGTCTTTATATATATATATATACTACCGATACATATATATGTACATAAGTAGAAGCTACAGGTAGTAAAATCCCTCGAGACCCCGATTGGCCACGATCTTCCGCCGTGAGAAGTCATGTTCTAGTCCTCAAATCTATCCGAGGGTTCTCAACTCAATTTTGGTTTTAAAAAAATTACTAAATAACGTAAAATTAATTTATTCGAACGCTTATGCAATATTAATTATAGGAGGAATTCACTAGAGTGCGTATCATTAAAATTTCCATAAAATTAGCAATAATTATAATTAAGGATGCTTTGTCTGTACCGTCCCAGCCAAAAATTTTATCTGATTGAAATTTCCGTACAAAATTTATCAATAATAATATCGCCCAAAAGTTATTAATAAATTGCTTAAACGAATAATTATTCAACAATTTTTCCATCAGTTCTTTTTTTCTTCAACAAATCGAATGCGTTAATTTTTCTTTACCCATATGAATTTTTTCAGAATTTTCTCTCTATTTTGAAATTCACGTTTTGAAATTTTTAGAATGGCTGTATTTATGTTTTTTTTTGGCCCAGTGTCTTTGAAACTTTTCAAAGCTGATGATAAACCTGCATGCAAAAACATATGAGGTAATCCAGCCCAAGTGTGTAAACCCGTTTCCCTCACCCTCTCGGATTTGTGTCATTTTTTTGTATGATCGCATTGAGTCTAAAATACACCCTCATAATTTTTTCAGATTTTTCCAAACATCCCTTATTGCAAAATTTTTTTTTTTTTTGAAAAAAACGCGATTTTTTTTAAATCTAAAAAAATTCTGAAAAAACCGTGACAATATATAAAAATTTTCAAGCTGTCATCCGTAGTGGGCAGATTTTGTTCTGTGTTTTACGTGATAAATTCAAAAAAAAAATTTTTTGTTTTCAACGTCAATTTTTAAAAATCTAAAAAAATTCTGGAAAAACCGTGATAATATATAAAAAATTTCAAGCTATCACCCGTAGTGAGCAGATTTTTTTTTCTGTGTTTTACAAGCTATTAACGTTCTCAAAATTCCAAAAAATTCTCAAATTCTCAAAACCTCAATTTGAGTACCAAAATAATTCAGTATCTGCTTAAGGTGAGCTATTTGAGAATTTTTTGGAATTTTGAGAACGTTAATAGCTTGTAAAACACAGAAAAAAAATCTGCCCACTACGGGTGATAGCTTGAAAATTTTTATATATTATCACGGTTTTTTCAGAATTTTTTTAGATTTAAGAAAAATGACGTTTTTAAAAAAAAAATTTTGTTGTTGAATTTATCACGTAAAACACAGAAAAAAAATCTGCGCACTACGGGTGATATAGCTTCAAAATTTTTACGTGTTGTCACGGTCTTTTCAGAATTTTTTTATATTTTTAACAAATAACGTTTTAAAAAAATAAAAATAAATTGAAATAAGGGATGCTTGAAAAAATCTGAAAAAATTATGAGGGTGCATTTTAGACTCAATGCGATCATATAAAAAAAAATGACACAAATCCGAGAGGGTGAGGGAAACGGGTTTACACACTTGAGCTGGATTACCTCATATACAAAATTGACAGTTTTTTGTTTGTATTTCAGAATGTTTTTTATAATATTTCAAAATGGAGAGAAAATTCTGAAAAAATTCAAATGCGTTTAGAAAAATTAACGCATTCGATTTGTTTAAGAAAAAAAAAAGAACTTATGGAAACATTGTTGAATAATTACTTGTTTAAAGCATCCTTAACAGCACAAGCAAAAATATGCGCAAGAGGCAAAAATACGGCATATATGGCTTTAGTGCAAGAAATAATTTTTCACGGTACGAGTGATAATAATATAACTGAATTCTACCTGAAATAGTTTTTGCGAATTTTAGATGAAATTATGACTCCAACAAGGCCTTTTTTCATAGCAGAAAATATTTTTTATTGTCCAATTTAATTTTTCGAATTGTCCCATGATGAATTTTTTAGTAATTTCTTAGTTTAAAAAAAAATGTGAGAACCGCGTCTCCCATAAATTGGCTAAACAAAAATGATTTGCTGCAATAAATTTAAATATATGTTTGTTAATTATTTAAGCATGAATAAACGAGATCTCTTTGATAAATATTAACAAATTTTTTCATATTTTAATGCATGCGGAAAAACAAAATTCTATTGCAAACTAAGAAAACAGTTTCTTTGTAGTACCCAAAGAAAGATATTTAGTTGGCACTTTTACTTAAATATTCCTTAACTGTTACAAAATTTGTTAGTCGTTAAGAAATATTTTATTAGTGTCAAAATAATTTATTAACTTTGTTAAAAAATATTTATTTAATTTATTAACTGTTAACAAATAATTGATTTCACCATATTCAACTTTACATTTGTTAACAGTTAGCAAATCCTGGAACATTGTTTTCTCAGTGCAATTTTTTTAACTAAGGTTTTTAAAGATCAGGAGCAAAAAAATTATTAAGAATCATTTTTTGGAAGAACGGTCGATCTTTAAATGTTTGGAGGTAGTACAAAGGTATTTTCCCTTCAGCTGAACCCTTCGTGAGATTTTTTTTCTTGAATTACAGATCTGAGACTCGAAATCAGAAAACAGAGGTTATTTGGATCTATGGACAAAACGTCGTAGGCAAGCGCATGCGCTTTAGACTATTTCTTAGCTGTACAATAAACTTCAGAATGAAACACTCCGGTGCTCTGCTAACGTAATTCGAGCTGCCGCATCCTTAATTTCCCGGCAATTAAGTCGGCGCTCGCAGGATTGCTAATTAAACTCGTGAGAACGCCCGAGTGAAGTATCTCCCCCGCGTCCGATGAGAAAAGGGGGCAAAATGGGCAATTCAATGCAAATTTCCGCATCACTGATTTCGAAAGCAAATAAAAAATTGAAAAAAAAGAAATTGTCCCTTCGATCAAGACTATCGAAGGCCCGAACTTTTTGTGCACCCAAAATTTCAATAATCCATCATTCAGTATTAAAAACTTGTTTCCATGTATTTTCAAAAATGCTCGATAAGAACAGGGCTAAAAAAAAAGGTTTGACCGAAGATTCGAGAGAACGGGAGGATTAAAAATGAATGAATTATTTTAATGTCCGGTATAAGCGAGATTTATTTTTCTTTTTTTCTTTTTTTTGAGGTTACCGACGGTTAGATAAGAAGGAACTCCGCGACTACGGAAGAGAAAAAGCGGGGGAAAAAGACGCCGAGGAAGAAAATAAAGTGGGAGCGGCGTTGAATCTCTCGCGGATGGAGAAAGGTTCTCCATAATGGCGGCTGTACAAGAAGAGAGAAGGAGAAATAAAAGAGAAAGAGAGAGAAAGAGAAATATCGCCGTTACACGGCGGAAAATCGATGTGTGGCCGATCAGCTTGTAATCGAATCGAGTTTCATGCGTATTTATATGTATGTTATACACTCCCGCTCAAAAGTTTGGACACACACTGAGAAAAAAAAATGTTTGAATAAACTAAATCTGTTATTCAATACGTCCAAACGAATATTTAGTTGGTACAATTCAATATTATTCAGGCAAAAAAATATTGAATTGTACCAACTAAATATTCGTTAGGACGTATTGAATAACAGATTTAGTTGATTTAAACATTTTTTTTTCTCAGTGCACTAGTCGATATTTCTTGCCGCAATAGAAGCTGCATAACTACGTCAAAAAAAAAGATAAACAAATTTTTTAAAAAAGCGTTTTGACGGGAAGGAATTCAGCTTTGTTTTGCTTTTTTTACATATTTTTTATGATTTTTTTTCGACCTGGTATGAACTTACTACGTGATCATTTTGGCCTTTCTTCGACTATCGCGAATTGGGCGCACGGCTTGAGGACATTTTTTTTTTTTTAAATTATCTGCGGTGCATTTGAAAGGGTCAGCAGACCCTCCATTTTCGTTTTTTAGAAATTTTCGTACGATTTTTTCTTGCGAAGTTATTTCACTTTTGACTAAAAAAGAGAAATTTTGAAAAATTCAACGTAACTCAAAAACTATAGAGTTTATGAGAAAATTTCTCGGATGAAAAAAGTAGCGCACGTATACAGGAAATCGCTTGGAATTATTTCAGAATTTTCCTATGATTTTTTTTTTTTTTACTATGTCGCTCGAAACTCTGATGATTTCCCAGCGAAAAATTGTATGTGATTGAAATTTCCGTACTTCGTGATACAATAAAAATCTGAACAAATTCAGCAACATTTGACATCAGCAACAACAATTATTAATAATATGTAATTATTGATCATTGTTCATTAATAATAATATTGCCCGAAAGTTATAAACAAATTGTTTAATCAAGTTAAATTTATTAATAACTTGACTAATAATTTATTAATAACTTTTGGGCAATAATATGCTTTAAATGCTTTTTTAAAAATTCGATTATCTTTTTTTTGACAGAGATATGCAAATTCTAGTGCGGCAAGAAATATTGACTGGTGTTTTAAACTTTTGAGCAGGAGTGTATATATATAGGGACACAGATCTCTTGAACCACAATCGATAACTACGAAAATTTCCTTTCGTAATGTTTCCATTGTTCTCGAGGATTGGCAGAAAAATTAAAAAAAAAACGATTTCCAATTGCTGTAAATAATAAACATAAAATCCAGAAGATGTATATTCGTCGCGATTCAGCTTCGATGATCTCACATACGTACAGATTTCCTAGCGAGTCCCGTTTTTTTCCTTCATAAGTTATTCAACTTTCTAATCGTATTTGGACACACGTCCTCATACGTACTTTCTCAACCACCTTTGATTTTCCTCGCTGCTCTATATAAGCATTTTATTAATATGAACTGAGGTGGGAGCAAATTCCCTTCGAGACTGGAATCAAGGCCGAGAGAGGAAAAGTACTCAACTATTATCTTCCGCAGCCAGAAATATTTTTGGAAATTTTGTGCAACAGATGCACTCGAAAATTCACCATTTTCCAATAATATAATTATAGGAAGTGTAAAAGATGTTGTAAAATCGATGAAAATGTTATTGGAAAATCATCGAAATCGTATTTGCAATTTTTTGGCAATTTTTCAAGGAGTCGCAATTTTTTTTTTTTTTTTAAGTGTATGATGAATGGAGGCTAAAATTTTTGTAATGAAAAAAGAGACTTATTTTAAGCATGCATAATGTCGAGGCGCCATTTATTCTCCTATTTGGTGTACAAATAATTTCAGAGAGTGTACAACTTCACTTGATTTTGTTTATGATTTCAGTGATTGGAAGCTCAATATGATTTTGATTTTGATTTATTATGATTCGAATTCCAAAAACTGACAATCACAGAGAAATTGCTCTTCCATCTGGAAAACAATTTAAGGTTGTTTAGAAGCAAATCACGTTTAATGAGAAAATTCTGAAAATTTGGTATGTTTTTCAATGAAGTATTTAAGAGGTCGTGTAAAAATTTCACGACGATTTGGAAGCTCGTTATCGAATAATTAAGATTAACAAATTAAATAAAATTAAATGTAGTCTTATGGAAACTGGTATAACTTTGCAATAAGTTTTTTTTTTGACCTCTCAATTTTTTAATATCCACAATGTACTGAAAGCAACGGAAAGAAAACGAAGTTTGTTGATAAATATTTTTTTATTTGTTTAAAAAATTGTTTTTAACAAAACGTTAATTTCTTAATAACGAGCTTCCTAATCGTCGTGAAATTTTTACACGACCTCTTAAATACCTCATACAAAAACATACCAAATTTTCAGAATTATCTCATCATTTTTTATTTTAACCCTTAAGGAGGTTGAAATAATGATGATAGAATTCTAAAAATTTGGTATGTTCTCACATGAAGTATTCAGGAGGTCGTGTAAAAATTTCACTACGATTAAGAAGTTATTTATTGAACAATTAACATTCAAAGGTTTTATAGCTTCTAAACAACCTTAAGCAAAAATGAGCTTAAGAGACTTGGTCTGAGGGCCAACCTACGATCTTGAAAATAACACTTTTTACAAAAATTTTATTATTTTCCGGTGAATAACAAGATTAATTTTTTATTGAACATTTTTTTGAATCACATCAGTGAATAAGTTATAAAATAATGAGAAGCATCGATGTAAGTAAATTACGCAAAAATTATATTCAACAACGAAGCATAAGAATTAATTGATTTCAATTAATTTCCAATTTTGATTTAATTAAATTCAATTTAATTTTCAAATAATCAATTAATGCACAATATTAAATGATTTTAATTTCATTGAATAAACTCATTAATAAATTAATCATCGATCCAAATAAATTACGCAAAAATGCAACTGAAAAAAGAAATTGAATAGAAAATTTTCAAGATTATCAAGATTATGTACAACAACGAGGCATAAGAAATTAATTGATTTTCAATTTTTATTTGATTCAATTCAATTTAATTTTTAAATAATCAATTAATACACAATATTAAATTATTTCCATTTGATTTAATAAATTCATGTGATTTCGGGTGATTTCGAACGATTTATTAGGATTTTATTGAAGTGTTTCAATGATTCCACAAGAAAATGGCCCTCGCATAAAGTTATTCATTATTTTTCGACCAAGTAACTTTTTTCAATGTTTCAAACATGCTTCAGCAGCCTTTTTAGCTGCATTACAGATACATGCGCCGTATAAAATCGCGTACATGAGAGCCTTGCTCTGAATAAGAGTCATAGATATTACCGACAGCGATTATGCTTCATGTTTGTATTGCGTGCGCGAATGCAGCGCGCTCTCGCGCTATGCGCTCTCTTAGCCAACATTGCGCTTTGCGGCCGACTCTGCCAAGCCAATGAGTTGGACTTTTTGCGCGTCTATTCTTTTTCTTCACATAAATATTAGAGTGGGTCAAATTAAATGACTAATTTTCGTTTTCCCTCGATATAATGAAAAATGTATTGTTTGGCATCTCAAAAAAAACCTCTGCAAGTATTAGCCCTCCATATTTAAATTGAGAGGTCCCTCATCGCAAATTTTTATTTCCCATTTAAATAACATGGGAAATTTTTTTTTTTTAACTTTGGAATTTTATTAGACTTTAACCGTTGAGGTTAGGAGAGTTTTTTTAGCACATTTTCAAAGAACATTTGATGCTCTACAAAAAATCTCTCTTGTGTTTAACCGATAAAACTAACCGTTCAAAAAATAATCAGTGACAATTAGAGATTCGACGATTATTTTTTGTACAGTTAATTTTATCGATTAGACACAAGAGAGCTTTTTTGTAGAGCGTCAAATGTTCTACAAAAATGTGCTAAAAAAACTCTCCTAACCTCAACGGTTAGAATCTAATAAAATTCCAAAGTTAAAAAAAAAAAATTTCCTACGTTATTTAACTGGGAAATAAAAATTTGCGATAAGGGACCTCTTAATTTAAATATGAAGGGCTAATACTTGCAGAGGGTTTTTTTGAGATGCCAAACGATACATTTTTCATTGTATCGAGGAAAAAAAATTAGTCATTTTATTTGACCCACCCTAATACATAATATATATATATAATTTATATCACCATTCATCGCTATGTGCAATACAGCGAGGTTTTCTCATTCAGGTAAATCGAAAATGTCGCTTACCTTGAGCGCACAGAATATGCAGGACTCTCGCATGCAGGCATGTCCAGAGAGCTCTCTGAAGCTTCGACGAAATATATCGAGATGCCATAACACCTGAAATGATAGAAAAGATAGAAAAAATTAGATTAAAACTAAATATAAATAAATAAAAATAAAATAAATATTTATATATATATATATATATATATATATATACATATATATATATATATATGGGCATTCCGCCCCAAATCGGACAGTTTGATAAACTTTTTTTTTATGTCCTCAATTTTTTTATATTTTTAAGTATCCATCAAAAGACCCTTGCTGGTAAACTTTGAGATTTTTTTTATTACTCGTTCAAAAGAACAAAAAACCGCTCTTTTTCGGTACTTTGGTCATAACTTCTTCAATAATGGTCCAGATTAAAAGTTTTTTATTTTTATTTTTTTGTTTTATGGCCTTTTTAGAAAAAAATACAACAAACATATTCGACGTGTTTTTAAATGAGTTTTTCAAGTTTTAAACTTTGAATCGCGTTTTTGAACGTGAGTGTATATTTATTTAATTATTATTATTTTTTTTTTTTAACATCTATCTATTCAACAACTTTTAAGGCTAGTCTGATCGTGGACCTTCCATAACTACTTTTCTTTTTCGATTTTTGAAAATTAATTTTTTTTTTGTTTTCTATAAATTATTATGAATACCAATTTTCGTTACTGTATAGATTTTTTTTCATCATTTAGAATTCATTTTGACACCTTTTTTATAAAACTTTTAAAATAAAAAAAAATATTTAGTTTTCAACAATAAAAAAAAATAGTATAGTCTTGGAAGACCCACGATCGGACTAGTTTTAAAAGTTGTTGAATAGATAGATGTTCAAAGCGAAAAATAAAATAAAAAATCAAAATATACTCACTTTGAAAAACGCGATTTAAAGTTTAAAACTCAAAAAACTCATTTAAAAATACGTCGAATATTTTTGTTGTACTTTGTTCTGAAAAGACCATAAAAAACAAAAATTTCCAAAAAAACTTTCAATTTGGACCATTATTAAAGAAGTTATGACCAAAATACCGAAAAGGAGCGGTTTTTTTGTTAATTTAATATCTTTTGAACGGGTAATCAAAAAAATGTCAAAATTTATCAACAAGGGTCTTTTGATGGGTACTAAAAAATACAAAAAATTGAAATTCAAAAAATTATATATTTTTGCAATACTCAGCAACATATTTCTGTCGCTGAAAATTCGTCACTCGAAAATTCCATCTTTCAGCACTTAAAAATGGAATAAAAAGTTGGAAGGGAAATGAAAATAAAATTTTTAATAATAATGTTTTTTGATCACGTGCATTTTTTGTAGGATTTTTATTTAAATAAACGATAAGATAATATGAAAAATTCAAGTTAGCCAAGTAGTCGGATGCTTATTTTTTTCGATGAATGAATCCACTGTAACTATGGGAATGAGTTTTTTTTTATTATTCAAGCCCTTCACTCGTGATTGCTCGTACTCGAGTCACGTGTACAAATGTATTCAAGGTATGGCGTGCATAGTACTATAATATTGTAAAGTCTGGTATAATGTACATTGAGAACAGTGGCAGTCGCTTAACCATACAAGATAGCAGGACGTATCCTGCGCGTTATGCGAAGGGAAAGTAAATCACAATTTCCGTGGCCAAACACACCCGTCAAACGTGACGCAGTCACTGAACGTTATTCTCCCTTTTCCGGTGACCAGAGGCCAACTTCGAGATTTTTCATTCCATTTTTCTGATCATTTCATGGTTGAATTTTTCTACGATATAAGCTTATGAAATTTTTCAACAATCTCCTGACAGTGGCTGCTGCTTTGAATTTTTTATGAAATAGTATTTTGAACTACTAACAAAAGCGATTGGCAAGTATCGATGGATTATTTATTGTTGATTAAGATCTAAAATATTTTTCCAAAGTTTCAAGTCAATCGAAGTAAAAGTCTAGGATAAAGAGCCTTTGCAAATCCCCTTTTTTCAAAAACACTATTTTTAAAATCGGTGGATACTATTTCTCAAAAACTAATATTAAATATTAACAAGAGCGATTGACAAGTATCGATGGATTATTTATTGTTGATTAAGATCTAGAATATTTTTCCAAAGTTTCAAGTCAATCGAAGTAAAAGTCTAGGATAAAGAGCCTTTGCAAACCCCCCTTTTTCGAAAATACTATTTTTAAAGTCGGTGGATACTATTTCTCAAAAACTAATATTAAATATTAACAAGAGCGATTTGCAAGTATCGATGGATTATTTATTGTTGATTAAGATCCAGAATATTTTTCCAAAGTTTCAAGTAAATCGAAGTAAAAGTCTAGGATAAAGAACCTTTGCAAACCCCCGTTTTTCGAAAATACTATTTTTAAAGTCGGTGGATACTATTTCTCAAAAACTAATATTAAATATTAACAAGAGCGATTTGCAAGTATCGATGGATTATTTATTGTTGATTAAGATCTAGAATATTTTTCCAAAGTTTCAAGTAAATCGAAGTAAAAGTCTAGGATAAAGAGCCTTTGCAAATCCCCCTTTTTCAAAAATACTATTCTTAAAGTCGGTGGATACTATTTCTCAAAAACTAATATTAAATATTAACAAGAGCGATTTACAAGTATCGATGGAATATTTATTGTTGATTAAGATCCAGAATATTTTCCCAAAGTTTCAAGTAAATCGAAGTAAAAGTCTAGGATAAAGAGCCTTTGCAAATCCCCCTTTTTCAAAAATACTATTCTTAAAGTCGGTGGATACGATTTCTCACAAACGAATAGGCACTTATTAAAATTTTGCACACTTCTTCAAAATAGGATTAACTAGTACTTGAACAAAGTTTTTTTGTAAAAAAAAATAATAATAGAAAATGAAAAATTGTACTGTAAAATTGCATTATAACTGAGTTGTAAAATTGCATACAACTCTGCAAAAAATTCAAATTTCAATATTTTTCTAAATCCTTCGTTCAAGCTGTACTTATCTATTAATAGACAACATTTGGTTTTTTTATTTCCGATAAAGCTATCATGAGTTATCCCAACAACCACAAGGACCCTTTTTTAGGGGGAAATCAGGTACCACCGGCTGAATTTCCCAAATTTTTCAATAAAAATTTTATAAAATATGGTCCAAATATCTCTCTTTCGTATACTTAAATTTTTGAATAAAACAATATGTTTATTATATTTTTAAAAAAATACAAAAAAATATAATTTCAAAGGATGCACTATAATATAAGTTTTTTCAGTGCTACCCCATTTTTTAGTTATTTTTTTCAGTCCCAATTCTTTTTTAATCCTGACTAAATCCCCTTCAATAATATTGTCGCACATTAAAAATGCATAATTGAAATTCAATTAAAAAGTAGTTGCAAGAGATTGTAAGTAGAAACCAAAAAATTCATGTTTAGAAAGAAAATTGATGAGGTATCGAATTATATGATTGAAGAAAATATGATTTATCTTCCATTTCAAGTTTTTCTTTAATTAAAAAAAAATGTTCGCCTCAATTTTATCAGACATTATTAACCATCGAATGAAAAATGCCTCTTCCCGTGGAAAGATTGATAACCACTGAAATTTTCAGGGTATAGATATACATATATTATTTGGGAAAAATGCTTGTTGTCGTTCAAAGGACCGGGCTGCAGGTTTTTCAAAATGAAATAACAGAATATCTCTTGGGATCTAGCACAGGTGAGTGAGAGGGGGAGAGGAAAAGAGGGGGGGGGGAGAGAGAGAGAGAGAAATCGAGATGGAGAAGGGAGAACCTGGAAGGTACAACGATCCGGACGAAGGTTTGAATATACAACTGAAGCCGAGAGCCAAATGCGAGGGCTGTACAAAATTCACGAAGGCCCTTTTGAACTTTCTTTCGCTACGAAAGAGTCGATGGGTTCTACAGTAAAACCTCGTTTATTCTGAATAATATAGAGGGAGCTTATCCTAAAAAATACAGAATAAACAAGTGACACGATTTTTCGTTATACACTGTGACCTCGATAATAGGAATCCGTCGGGACCGGCTCTTGCAAGAAGTGGGGTTGCGCACATTGCACAGAACCGTCTCTGCGCCGCTGGTGGCTGATGGCGGCCTGACGCGATTGGCTTGGCGCTTCTCCCACTACGCCGCAATTGCAACGATCGAGGTACCGATTATCGAGGTCGCAGTGTATTAACAAAAATTGTTATTTCAGTATCAAATTATTTTTGCGCGAGGATAAGGCTTTTTTTATGGCATATCAGTGATCAGAAATGATCTATCAGTGATCAAAAAAGCCAAAATTGATCAATATTCTTATTCCAAGGACTTTAAATTGAAGGAGGAACATAAAAATGCCAGTTTCAGGTCGATAAAAAGAAAAAATATATTTTTACCATTCTTTTTTTTACAACATATTAATATTTTAGGTATATTTTGATATTGTAGGTATAACTCCTAAAATTGTTGGAATTTAAAAATTTCCTTTGAAGTAGATCGAAGGATATACTATCCTTGAAAGTTTAAACTTTAAGAATATAGAGAAAAATTTTGTTTTTCTAAATTCTAGACCAGAATACCGCCTTAAGCCTTTTTTCAAGCATAAATTATCTTGTGGACCTTTGAACAATCGGCTTTCAACTGTACGTACAAAATACAACTTGTTCCTCCACTTTCCGGCTCTTGAGCGCGTCCTTTTCCCCCTCTACAGGATTCTCTCGAGCTTTCCGTTTCTGCCGCATCAACAAGTGCCCCGCACAGCGCCACTGGTCAAACGATGATATTTGTACAAGAAAATGTGTATCCCTTTGCGTAGGACTGCTCTTCCGTACAGAAAAGCAGCCTCAACCGATGCAGCTTGTCGCTGCACTCTCGCAGTTTGTATTTCATGTTAATATTTCCGGATAAACGAGTATGCGCCGAGAAACGCTTGCTTTCTTCAGACGTCACAGTTTCATTAGAGATCGTACTTTGAGAGGCGACAAAAAGTTCACGTATTCACGAATTTTTTCTATTCAAGCGTATTTAAAAGGGGATCTACATTTTGTATGGGATATTCATCAACGCCTGTGAAGAAAAATTCATATCCCTTGCACGAATATATTTAAATTTTAACTGACCCTTCTTAATTAATCATCGATCGATAAAACGTCGCAGAAATTAAGGAGACGATAACCTTAACCTTAATTATCAATTTTATATGTCCAAATTTTAGAAATATAATTCTTATTATACCATTAATTTTTTTCATTAAAAAAATCAATTTTATCTCACAAAATAATCAGGATAATTGAAATTTAATAAAATTTGTAGGAAAAAAAATTAAATTGTAGGGAAAAAAATTAAATTGTAGAAAAATATACATTTTAAATTATGTCAAAATTAACTTTAATATTTGATTCATATTTTTCTGTAATCGGTGATGAATCGATTGAATAAAAACACAAAGCTTCCTTTATGAGGAAGCAAAAGAAAATAGAAAAATCCCAAAAAATTGTTTTCATTTAAATTTTACCCGACCCTTATTAATTTTAATCATCGAACGATTAAACGTCGCAGAAATTAACGAGACGATATAACCTTAAGCTTAATTATCAATTTTATATGTTCTAATTTTAGAAATAATTCTTATTACACCATCAATTTTTTTCATTCAAAAAAATCAATTTTATTCCATAAAGTAATCAGGATCATTGACATTTTATAAAAAATGTCAGGACAAAATAATTAACCAAATTGTAGAGAAATATACAATTTAAATTATGAGAAAAATAACTTTAATATTTGATTTATATTTTTCTCTAATCGGTGATGAATCGATTGAGTAAAAAAAGAATAGAAAAACCCCAATATTTTTTTTTAAATGATACTGAAGTTTGCATCATTTTAATGCAACGAAAATAATTTTCTTTTTTAAAAATTCATGAATTCTGGCAAATTTTCGAAATGAAAAATCGTTGAAATATATTTTAGATTCTTTATTGAGGATTTGAAATTTTAAATGCCGAAGCAAAAGGCAAATTATACTAAAAATGAGATAAAAAAAAATAATTTTCGTTGCAATCGAACGATCCAAACTTAAGGTTGTTGAGACTCAAATTGCAAATGATGAGAAAATTCTAAAAATTTGGTATGTTTTTCAATGAAATATTTAAGAGGTCGTGTAAAAATTTCACGCCGATTTGGAAGCTCGTTATCGAATAATTAAGATTAACAAATTAAATAAAATTAAATGTAGTCTTATGGAAACTGATATAACTTTGCGATAATTTTTTTTTGACATCTCAATTTTTTAATTTCTACAATATACTAAAAGCAACGGAAATAAAACGAAGTTTATTGATAAATGTTTTTTTTATTTGTTTAAAAAGTTGTTTTTAACAAAACGTTAATTTCTAAATAACGAGTTTCCTAATCGTCGTGAAATTTTTACACGACCTCTCAAATACCTCATAGAAAAACATACCAAATGTTCAGAATTTTCTCATCATTTTTTATTTTAACCCTTAAGGAGGTTGAAGTAATGATGATAGAATTCTGAAAATTTGGTATGTTCTTACATGAAGTATTCAGGAGGTCGTGTAAAAATTTCACTACGATTAAGAAGCTATTTATTGAACAATTAACATTCAATAATTGCATAGCTTCTAAACAACCTTAAACATAATTTTTTTAATCCATCAAGTCGTTTGCGAGAAAAAAGCGTCATTATTTACAGAGGGTCTCAAATCCCCCTCAAACGATGGATTTGTTTCCAATTAACATTCTTTTGTTGCTTAATCGGTGGCAAGGTAAAAAATCCGAACAAAATTCATCAGTAACAAAAAAAAACTATAATTCCATCGCAAATCCTCCCTTTTTCGCTATCTAACGATAAATTGAAGGGTAATACACACGAGCAATTGTTTTCACGCCTGTCTAATGAAAAACGAGAGGAGTAAGCGATTATATGCCTCGACGTGAGAATGAGAAAATTAGCCGAGAGGTCAGGCGAAACGACCCCTCGTTTTTCCGCACAAATCGTCTTTCTTCACCCCCTTCGACTTTGCGACCAAGTGTTTTCCTCAAAAGCCTTTGTCCGGATGTATCAGGATTTGTGTTTGTTATTGGCATCAGGATTCCACGTGCAAAGGAGATATACCGCGCGTGGAATCTCGGCCACTTTTTTGCTCGTCACGGAGGGGTGAAAACGCGGGCAATCGAGACGCATTGAAATTCTAATCCACCGCTCTGCCTTCCATAAGCCGATGTGATAAATTTTTTTCTCCATGCGGGTGTAAAACTCGTTGCAATCTACCTGCGTATGCGTCGAACCTAGTTCCAAAATCAAAAGGTCGTAGCTCGAACCACGAAGAAACGTTGGGAAGCACAATTCGAGGCCTTTTGTTGGTGAACGTTCAATATCAGAGTGCGAAAGAAGAGAGGGTGAATATGTTAAGCGGGGTGAAACGATACGTGACGAAAGTGAACTTTTTGGAAAATTCACACGCTCCAGAGTGGAGAAATTTCTTTGGCATATAAATGAGAAAGAGAGAGGAAGGATATTAAAATTAAAAAAAAAAAAAAAGGAAACGTTCACAATGCGAAACGAAGTGAAAAGTTGTTGGACACGATATTCCCCTAATTTTTCGTACATTTGAATAATGCATTATCGACTTTCCAGACGGGAGAAGCTTATTATACGAAGGGAACGTCTCGTCATCATCGATAATTCGAAGTCTCGCTTTTTTTTTACTGGGGATTCGATTTATCGATGGTGAAAATAATCGAATGTGCGGATGATTTGCACTTGGAACGCCAACGCGATCCACAAACAATGCTAACTCGTTCGACAAAAGGATAAAACGTGTTTGAAGTCCTCGAGTGTCTGTTATATATTGTAATGTTATTGTTATGTTTCTTTTTCGATTTTAGCATTAATGCGCGAGTTAAAAAATGGCCGAACTTTTGAATGGGCGCTTAAGGGGTTATTCGCCGGGATTTAAAAAAAATCCAATTTTTTTGAATTTTATTTTACGTAATGTTCATATATTTAAGTATATATATGGGGCATTCCATCCCAAATCGGACAGTTTGAAACACTTTTTTTTTTATTTCCTCAATTTTTTTATATTTTTGAGCACCTATCAAAAGACCCTTTCTGTCAAATTTTGAGATTTTTTTGATTACCCGCTCAAAAGATATTAAATTAACAAAAAAACCGCTCCTTTTTTGGTATTTTGGTCATTACTTCTTTAATAATGGTCCAAATTAAAAGTTTTTTTTTCAAAATTTTTGTTTTTTTATGGCCTTTTTAGAAAAAAATACAACAAAAATATTCGACGTGTTTTTGAATGAATTTTTCGAGTTTTAAACGTTAAATCGCGCTTTTAAAAGTGAATGTCATTTTTGATTTTTTTTTAAATTTTTTGTTTCAACAATTTTTAAGACTACTCCGATCGTGGGATCTCAATAACTACTACTTTTTTCGATTTTTGACAGTTACATTTTTTTTTTCATAAATTATTATGAATACCAATTTTTGTTACTGTATAGTATTTTTTTGATCATTTTGAATTAATTTGGACACTTTTTCATTGTTAACAAATTTTTTAATTTAATAATTAATCGATGAGCAAATAACAACAGTTCAAGAATTGTATGAGTGGGCATTGATGAACCTAAATAGTCTACTGAATATTGCTGTCAAATTTTCACATGAGAAACATTATTCAGATGTAAAAGAAATATGTTTTTTGCGATAAAATACTGCGAAGTCAATCTCAGGGGGACACAAAAATTTCATTCAATTATTCCAATGAGCAACGGAAACGTATTGGCAAAGGAATATTCTAATACAGGAAATAATCGTACATGTAAAGTTTTCAAAAAAATGCGTGAATAAATAAAAACTGTTGTTATTATTGTTCATAAACAGACTAAACGGATAATTATTAATTTTAAGAACCTGTTAACAATAAAAAATTTTAATATACAAATATTAAATTTAAGATGAAATCGTTAATTTTCCAATACCGTGTATATTAATTTCGATTTTGTATACTTGTTATTAAAATTTCGTATACTTTTGTGTATAAAATTTAATAACATTTTTTACAGTGTGGGGATACTTGTAAACCCATAATTACTATGTATTTTTTTTAAATTTGATTTTTAAATTTATTTTTAAATCAAAATGATTAAGTTATTAAAATTAAAATTATTTTATAATAAAAATTAAATTTAAATTTCGAATTTCATACCGATCAGTATATTCGATTTTGGAAACAATTTATAACAAAAATGTGCATCGAAAACCGAGATTTTTTTTTAAGAGTCACCATTTTGTTAAAAATAAATATTTTGCTTATTTCTTCAAATAAATACTAGATTATACCTTATCGGAATGAAATCTTTTTTATTTTATTAAAGTGCTTTTGAAACTTTGAAAGCGTTTTTCTCAAAACTGTGTTTTTGGCGTAAGTAAGTAAGATTTCTCAGAAACGGCATAACCGATCAGTCTCAAATGTTTAGACAAGCTTTATAAATATATTTCTTAGTAATCAATCGAATATTTTTTTACCGATAAATATTTTTTATTTTATAAACAATTTAAGGCAAAAATTTGCATCAAAAACTGATATTTTTGTTTACAAGCCGCCATTTTGTTAAAAATAGATATTTCGCTTATTCCTTCGACTAAATACTAGATCATACCTTATGTTAACGGAATTTTAAGTTTTTTATTTTGGATGATCCAATCCAGAGATATCGTGGTCACCGCAAGGCGCCTTTTTTAGAGGACCTCTCGGAGATCGTCTACAGCGGCTTCAAAAATCATTATTTTTTTAAAAAGAAAAATTTCGAAATAAAGATAAACGTTACAAAAATATGTATATACATTTTTATGTTATTTACAATGCCTTTCCAAGAAAAATTCTTGAAAAATCGCTTTTTTTCGACCTCCTGACTGAGTATAACCCCTTAACACGCGCGGTTTCATTTCAAAAGTTTAACGGGGGCGCGCGTTTAGCAAAGTTTCAGGACGCGATACGGTAGATCGACAAAGAGAACGATTAACGTAATAAGCAACGTAACCCGACCGTTATACATGTTTATCGCATGTGAGGTTACTGCAATGAAGCCTCGGCGTTGACTGCAGAGAGTTTATAGCGAAATGTATCGCGCTCGTTCGTTAATTGGAATTCGCGGCTCACCTTCTCGCTGCATTATCCCCTTTACCTCACCTTCGTATCTCTCGTCAATTAAAAATGTTGATATCGGCCAGAGGTGCGGTCGATTGTGCAAGTCTCTCTGGCAATTTGTCAACCATCGAGTTCTTGCTCTCGAGGAGTTGGTTTAGAAATTTCAAAAATCCATTTTTAATTTTTTATCCAATAGTACAATATGCCTAGAAGATATTCCTAAAGTTTCAAGTCGATCGAAGCAAAAGTCTAGGAGCGAGAGAGAGGCTTCGAAAATTGCCTTCATTAGCCTTTTTCAAAACACACTATTTCCGAAGTTGGTGGACTCGATTTTTCAAAAACTAATGCACGGATTATATCAAAATTTCGCAGAAAAATCAAATACATCTTTTTAAAAAAAAGTATCTACGCCAGAGTTGGACAAAGTACTTGTAAGTACTTCAAGTATCGAGTACATAGTACCGTACGTACTTGAAGTACAAAGTACGTGTTCCTTGCAAGTACTTGAAAAAATCAAGTACCAGTATCAAGTACTTTTCTAGTTTTCGGGTACGTCTCGTAAATTCTGATACTTGGGTCATTCCATGTTAAATCGACCAAGAGTTGGAATCGACCACTTTCAATGTCGATGAAATTTGGTCAGAAGTTTTGTTTTATCATAAAACCAAGTTCTACCAAGGAAAAAAAATTAATTTTTTTTTTTTCAAAAGTTATGCAAAATTCAAAATTCAACCATTAAAATTTGTTTTTTCTGAATATCTTGAAAACTATGATAGTTATGAATTTTTTTAAATCGTGAAAATCCACAATTGACGTCGAATTTTTTGTTCAATTTTTTAAATATAACACCTTGTACTGATTCGAAAAGATCCTGAAAGATTTTCAGAAAGGTGTTTTTTTTCAAAAATATGAATTTTTTTAAGTTGAGCAATCGTGTAATTTTGTAATTTTCAGCAGTCAAAATTACATGATTGATCAACTTCACTTAACGTAGAGGTAAACAAAAAGTTTTACCAAAATTCAAAAATTTATATTTTTGAAACAAAAAAAAACACATTTATGAAAATTTCAGGAACTTTTAATATCAGTACAAGGTGTTATATAAAAAAATAAAACCAAAAATTTAATGTTGATCGTGGATTTTCATGATTTTGAAAAATTCTCCAAATTCATCATTTTTCAAAAAATTGTTTCGGAATATTTTTTTTCGTAGCCCCAAGTATACTCTTTAAGACAAACCCAGAACGATTTTTTCGTAACTATAATAGTTTTCGAAATATTTAAAAAATAAACTTGAAAAAATGGTGAAATTTTGAATTTTCGATAAAAATTTTTAATTTTTTTTCTTTGTTAGAACTTTGTTTTATGATAAAAGAAAACTTCTGACCAAATTTCATCGAAATTGAAAGGGGTCGATTCCAAATATTGGTCGATTTGACATGGAATGACCGATATTCAAAGGGCTTGCACATGCAATCATCATCAAGACACATTCAAAAGTACTTGATACTTGTACTTGAAAAAAGTACTTCAAGTACAGAAAAGTACTTGAAATTGTCAAGTACAGTACTTCAAGTACATGAAGTACTTGAAAAATTCAAGTACAATACTTGAAGTACTTTTGAAGTACTTTGTACTTGCGAGTACTGTACTTCAAGTACCTGCAAGTACCGAGTACTTTCAAGTACTGCCCAGCTCTGATCTACGACTTTTATTCTGGAAATCAAAATTCTCTGAAATCAAAACCCCTTAAGAAAACGATCAGGAAACTCGATACATATTCTTAACCCAATATCGCAGTCATGTAGAATCTACGATCCTTGAGAAATGTGCAAAAAAATTGTGGCACACGAAGGAAGTCATGAAAAAAATTTCAGCCAAGATCAAGCTTTTCTCCAAATATGACCGTTCGGATCTATCAAGACACAAAAAGGCCGGAATTTTTGTTCCAAATATGATTTACCAAAGTGCTGGCGTATTCCGCACGTTCTGGCATGAAAAACAAAAAAAACTGTCTTTCATTGAAACAAATTCCTCGGAGCAACCAAAAAACGTCCGGCTGGGAGCCAAGAGATTCATCATGGATGATTTAATCTCGATAAAACGGTCACACTGTAAAATCGCCTCGAACATGGAATCAATGCATTGCAAAACAATTTTACAGTGTCCGCATCGGTTTACGCCGTCTCTATAACTCTTCCTCGAGGTTTTTGTGGCGAAGAGCGTATAACGGATTGCGGTACGGATGCTGCCAAGATCTCTGAGAGCAGAGAGAGGAAAAGAGGGGCCTTACTCTCCGCCGCGGGATATCTGCGAAGAAAGCGTCACGAATGGCCCGATCCAGCGGTAATAATCGAGCTGTTTATATCGCAAAAATAAATAAATAAATAAATAAATAAAAAATATATATATATCGCAAAAATTCGATTGCAAAAAAAAAATGGCAGTCAAAAATTGCCTTTTGATAGCCAAAAATCGCCGACCCACCGATCCTTCGTTTGAAAACTCGGCGCTTTCCTCGATTCGGAGGAAAGAGCCGAGAAAAATGGCCCTCGCGGTCCCACGGGCCCAATACCGGTTTTACTACCGCGGATAGCAAACAACAACAATAACAACAACATGAATTATCCCCCAGGAAAGGAGAAAATAAATAGCATCGGATCGCAAAAAAAAAAAATGGCAAACCTTGGCAATTTGAAAAAGGGCCTGTCTCCTCGGTCTCTCCTGCTTCATCTTGGCGTTCCCTCTTCGGAGGACCCCTCCGTCTCGTATGGAAAAATTTCGACGTATTTCGCGGCCCAATTAATTTGGGCGCTCACTGAACAAAATCACCCGTTGATTATTGATTATTACTCGTCGTATAAACAGGGACTCACTGACACAACGGCAACATAATCACGCGCACGCATGTCCATCATTGGATGATATTTGTCGTTGGTTTCCTTTTTTTTTTTTTGCTTCTCACAGAATCACAAAGCGTCAAGCGCCCTTTCTTCAAAATAACACGCTCACTTTTTGGAAATTGAAAAGAAAGGTAGTAAATAATAAAAAAAACGTCGTTGAGATGCGTTTGAGAGGGTTCTCGCTGACGCGGGCGTCGATGCAACAATGCCAGGGTAGGGCCCAACCGGCTAGGGAACGATCGCAGCGCCGCCACCGAGAGGGGCCCAAGCGGACAGGTAAGGAAGCTCTTTGCAGAGTGGCGGGGGTGAGGAGGGGAGGGGGGGGGGCCGGTGATATCGCGCGGGGACTCTGATGCCCGCAAAGGCCCACAATGTGGGCCCCACAGGCCGGAGAAGTCGCGAGCTCGGTTATATTCTCCAAGCAGCGATATTATAGTGTGTGCTATACTTTGCTCTCCTGATACCTTCTTTTCCTCATTTCTTCGCGTCTCTCCATCTCGAAAATTCTCTTCTCCATCTTTTTCACCGCTCATGTGCCTCTCGTACTCCTTTCACGTCAGCGTCAACGTAGCCTCAGGTCGGAAGAGAACTCTCCTCGTCGTTTGTAGTATAAAATGTATATCGTACAAGCATGAGGGTAATGATGGTCACTCAAAAGAAGAATATTCTTGGGTCGTTGCCGAAAAAAAGAAAATGTTCCCTACCCCATTGAATGGGGCCTCAGAGAATGACGAATTTGTACTGGATTTTATTCTAAAATTGAAAGAAGCCAGTTTTTTAAAAACAATGAGCCCAAAATGATTGCCTATAGAAGATTATAAACGTTTGAGATTGTTCAAAAATGTTGTTTGATTGCCTAGAAAATAAATTCAGATCAGAATGAAAAGGGATTCTAGGTCAGAATTCAAAAGGATTTGTAATGGATTTTATCCTAAAATCGAAAGAAACCAGTTAAAAAAAAAAAATGAGCCCGAAACAATTGCCTAGAAGATTACAAACGTTTAGGATTGTTTGAAAATCTTGTTTGTTTGCCTAGAAAATAAATTGAGATCAGAATGCGAAGGGATTCAGATCAGAATAGAAAGGGATTTGTACTGAACTTTATCCTAAAATCGAAAAAAGCCAGTTTTTTTAAAATAATGAGCCCAAAACGATTGCCTAGAAGGTTATAAGCGTTTGGGATTGTTTAAAAATCTTGTTTGTTTGCTTAGAAAATAAATTCAGATCAGAATGCAAAAAGAGGCGACGAGAAATCTAGTTTTGCTTCAACGAAAGAGTTTTTTTATTTCATGAAAACAATTGTTTCAAAATTTTCGTGTCCTGAATGTTCTGGATAAAAATGCGGCACGTAAAACTTTTCTTACTGGACTAATCGAACTTTTGCAAATTTTACAATATCCAACTAAAAAGTTTAAAACGCTGAGTGCGAAGGATATAGATAATTTTTATTGAATTTTGCAGAATAAGATCGAAGAAAATTTTTAATTAAATTAAATTAAAATCAATTAAATACAATTTTCTACGTTAGGCTAAAAAATTTACAAGAAAAACCGTGCAGATTAGAAATTTGTATATTGCTTCCTCCCAATGTTTGTTACAATCATAGAACTTCTTCTATGAAAGAGAAAAATTCAGAAAGGTGAATACTGAGCGAAAACATACAAAAAATCAAAAATTTGCAATCTACACGATTGAGAAAATGAAAAAAATCATTACGAAAACTTGACATGTATTAATCTCTTCCCATCCGACTTTTGGAATCATCATCACAATCTCTCTGCGACGAATATTGCTGTAATTGTACCGTGACCATCATTACCCCGCATTCTTCGTTAGGACTCCAGCCTTCACGTAGCCGCGGTTGGAGAACACTGGAGAGGATATTATACTCATGTGGACTTGAGGAAAGAGTATAGAGAGTGGATTTCGCTGCAGGTTAGGTTAGGCTGTATATTGCTGACAGATAAAAAGAGAGAAGAGACTGTACTGGATTGCAGGTTAGGTTAGCCAAGAGAAAAAATATACACGCGCTCGTTATATACACGAGAGGCAGCCATCTTTACTACGCGATGGGCCCTCTGAGACGTGGGTGAAAGAGAGAGCGAGAGAGAGAGAGAGAGAGAGAAAGAGAGAGAGAGAGAGAGAGAGAGAGAGAGAGAGAGAGAGAGAGAGAGAGAGAGAGAGAGAGAGAGAGCGCTATATGATGCGGGGTCAGTCGGACCCAACAAACGGGTCTGGAAGAGGCCCCACTTCACGCCGCAGAGTGGGGGTAAAATGGCGGTCAAGAGAGCGAGGGGACGCCACGAGGGGCATTATAATAATGGGACGCCAAGAGGAATCAAGTTGTTCTGGAGAGGGGGCGTACGCTATAGCAAACAAATTTTTTTTTCTCCATTATCGTAATTTTATTACACTCTTCCACTACGATATTGCGCAACCCACAAATATCATAGTACTACGCCGTTGTGACAGGATCGTCCACGTGTTATGTGACACTCACTAGCACTCCAATTCGTGAAATCACGAGAAACCGCTCATATTTAACACCTTCCTTTGCATACATCAGGATTCATCGCTTCGTTAGTTAATGTGCTGATACCATTTCTTCATTAGCATGAAATTGCTTATTCCCATTATTTTTAGAAGGTAGAATCTCGGATTTCTGGATTAACATAATCTGTCAAAAACTATCGTCTCCAATGTCTTCTACAATTAATATGACAAAGATCGTCATCAAAAATCGAAAAAATAAAATCATTTTTCACAGTAAGCGGAATTTTCATCCCTCGAGTCCGAGCGATCAGAATTCCAGATTTTAGATTTGATTGTTGATTATGGGGACCCATCTCTAACTTCTCAAGTTTCCCATCGATCATTGATACTTTTGCCATAAAAACAAAAATCTTCGATGGGCGAGAGATCTCTTGTCGGAGACCAGAGTATGTCCAGACCTTTTTCTTGCATAGACGATCAGAACTTTTACAAGTACATTTTTGGTGTCTGGGCTCAGAGTAGTAACAGCAGCAGGAGGCACTAGAAGTTCTGGCGCCATTCCCGAGGATAACAAAGAACCAAGTGACGATATATGTATAAAAGACATAAGCAAGAAACTTGAAGGAACCCCTGCCGTCTCGTGGCTTTGACCACCCGTCACCATAGTGAAACTTTGCAGACCCCCTTAGATTGCTTTTTTCTCCGGTGTTCTCTTCCCAACCGCGTCTGTTCTTCATACTTCCTCGCTTTATGACTGAATACTGGCAAAAGCCTCGGTTTCCGATCGCGAAAAAACACCCATTATTCCTGTTGCAATATAAAATGCATCGGGATACATTCGACCACATTTCATGTGTTCTGAACCATAAAACGAGATATTGTAGTCACTCATAATCGAATCATGCACGTAAGTTCCAAAAATATGGGAAGTCGATTCCTGATTCCGACTGATTCTGACTTGAATCCATGAAAACTCATAAAAATTTTGATTTTTTCAGAAAACTATTGGTAGATTGGTAAATTGATGTGCGTTATGAACCGCTGATTACGAATCTGATGGCAACACTTTAAGATTTCGTCCCTGGATTCATCACCAGTGAATCAAAGGACACCATTTGGGAACAAGTTTAGATGTAGAATCTTGTGTCGACATCTAGAGAAGATTTTGGCACAAGATTTTGATTTCCAGTTTAAAAATCCACCAGTGAACTAGTTAATATCTAGGCCCTTGTTCACACATGTGCATGAGAGCTAAACTCGTTTTGTCGTCTTCTGGGCTGGCGCATTACGGAAAGAGAAGCGTTCACGTAGAAAACAAAGCAAACTATCGTGTACTTTGCAATGTTAATTGAAACAAAGCGTTTGGTGTTGGACGACGAAACCTCGTGACTTCTACTCCACTAATGCTCAATGTAAACCATACAGTGTAACTAGCGGGAAATAGACATCCCTAGTCAAGTCGACATGGAAGTGCTCTATTGTCTACGGTGAAATCGCGCGCTTCTGTTAGTTACTCGGTGCACGAATGTCCTAACAATAAACTGGAAAAATAGTGAAATCTTCAAAACGTCCATTCTGCCTAAGGACACTATCAGTGTCTTCAAGTCGAAAATATTAAGTATTTTATGAATTTTTATTGTTGAAATCATAGTTGTTTGCATCTTCCATTTAAAAAAAATGAGCACTCCTTTTATTTTTGCCATGAAAGTTTATTATACACTATCGACGAAAAGTTTCCGGACGAAACTTCAAAAAAGGTCTGGAACGTTTTTTTATGCCATTTCGCCGGAAGCCAACGTAAACTAATTCAACAAACGGCATTTTGAAGGGGAAGAATTCGGCTTCATTTTCTGCTTTCTAAATTATTTTTACAATTTGTTTTTAGATTTGGACTCTATTTTGAAAACAACCGTTTTCCACCTTTTCCCCCCTCTCTTCAGGTGCACCCATCTGCCAGAAGAAATTTTTTAAATACATTTTTACGATTGGATTTATCTAGGGAAAAGTCTGAGTTTTATTTTTCTATTTTTTTTAAACTTTGAGCGATTTCTTTTCCAAAGTTATTCTGTTTTTTTTGTGAAAAAAGAGGAAATTTGAAAAATCTCGTATAAAACGAAAACAAAGGGGATTCATGAAAAACTTCAAAATAGCAACAAGTTGCGTCTGTTTTCGTTGAGTACAGAGGAATTTTTTCACATTTTTTTTCTAACATTTTTTTTTCTCATTTTCTGGTTCGGAGCTCGGATCATTCGATTACCATAACTCGAGAACTATGGGATTATTGATAAAATTTCAAGAGGGGAAAGTACTTTATTTTACCATTTTCAACACATTGGAATTTTTTTTTCAAATTTTTTTCTTAATTTTTTTTTAAGCCTCAATATGAGAAAAAAAAGTTTTGGAAAAAAATCTGAAAAAATTCCTCTGAACTCAACGAAAACAGACGCAACTTTTTGCTTGTCTGAAGTTTTTTATGAATCCTCTTTGTTTTCGTGTTATACGGGATTTTTTAAATTTCCTCTTTTTTTCACAAAAAACAGAATAACTTTGGAAAAAAAGTCGCTGGAAGTTTTTAAAAAACGGAAATTGAAGCTCAAGCTTTCGCCTTTATGAATCCAATCGTAAAAATGTATTTAAACAAATTTCCTCTAGAATATGAGTGCACCTGAAAAGGGCGAAACTTTTTCTTAAACTCGTTATTGAAGTCAAAAAAACTGAAGAAAGCTTAAAACTCCAAAATTGAGCTAAAGGCTTTGTCGAGATTAAATTACTCAAATTATTAGGTTAATTAAATCACTAGAATAAGCAATTATTTCACAACCACATTTTCTAAATAATTCTTTCAACTTCGTAAGATATGTTTTTTAATATGAGCCATAAATATTTTTAGAAGGGTTTCAACCTAAATAAACCTAAAAACAGTTTGCAAAACCTTACAGAAATTTTCCGAAGGGTTAATCTTGAGGGCAATCTCTCCTTCGTCGTATACTAAAAAGTTGTGCTTCAAGACCAATGAAAAAAAAACGAACGAAATCGATTTTTTTGCATCAACCCCTAAAATATATATAATATAGGGGAGAGAGCGGGTGGTCGAAATCGCGCCTGGAAAAAAACTCCTTTTTGCAGGGTTTCCCAGAGGCATCTGTCGTCGTCGGGTATGTACTTTGTCTGTTATTTCACTGCAAAATAAACGCCTCAGCACGAGCCACAGATGTTCGTAACTCTTCGGGCCAAGATATTGCTCCTCCTCTTTGCTTGTATTTTCTACGAAGATATATACAAACGTGTACAAACACACGCGCGATTGTATTACGTTTAAAAAAACCGAATCTTCTTTTAAACGAGCGAAGAGTCAAAAGGGCGTATGTGCTGGAAAGGTAATTCAACCCGGCACAATCCGTCAGTCCCGAAGAAGATTTTAATTTAATGACCGACATTTTTGATACCCAAAAGAGTCATTGAGTCACCGCTGAACGAAGAATTCGTCCACATGACCACGGAAACGCATTTCTTGGTCAGGTGTTCCTTTATCGAGTTTTTTTTACCCTCGAATCCCATTGAAACGTGAAACATTCAATCCCTGATAAAAGTCACACGTATCAGGTGGTACAGAATGAAAACAGTCGCCTCTGGAGGGAGGACTTTATCCGTAGATGAAAAGGGCTGCTCCGGTCGTTGGACGCGAGAGTCGGATCAGAGAGAATAGGAAAAAAGGGACCCTCGCAGGTTCTCTCGAGAATTAAGGGACCCTTCGCAGGTGGAAGGCTACTGATCCCTGCCATGGGCTACAAGTGTCGTTTCCCCGGGGAGAGCGAGAAGAAAAATCGTTTTGGGGTCGTGAGACAGTGAAAAGGGAGAACCTTGGACCGCCGCTACCTGCTCTAGGGCCAAAACCTTTCTATTCACTCTGTAAAACCTTAGAATTTTAGACAACCATCGAGGCTTCTCTATGCGTAAGGAGGTGAGTGTCGGAGAATTTGGCCCAGACCGGTAAAATGGTCCGGAACCTTCTGAATTTTGTAGGAAATATACGGAAAAAAATGATCAGTGAGAACTGCTGAGATTCCCATTAATTTTTACAGTTTTCCCCATCAACAGCGCCTCCTGGAAGGGCAAACAGTTAAATTTGCATATTTCTTTAATACAATATACAGATGTCACATATGACATGGTACATGCCCATTAGACGAATTTTTACAGTGTGGAACAATAAAATGTACACTATGTGAAACGTTATATTTCTTGTTGTATCCGGTGAACTTTTTACACATTTTACATTGTAAAAATTATCCAGGGCCCGTGAAAAAATTACAGTGTACATTGTGAAAATTAAAAAGAACGTAGTATATTTTGCGGTACGTTTTTTTATTTTTCACTGAAAATACTGCAATTTCTAAAATAAATTATAGTGTAGTGAAACGTTTCGATATTTGAATAAATTCCAATTTATTCAAATATTGCAATAAACCGTTATTTATCCTCGCTCAGGCTCATAACTACGAGGGCTTGTACTTGACTAATTAATCGTGAGATCATTTAATGAAGCGAATTTAGTTTAACCTCGCACCCATAAAGAGCACGAGCGTCACCGAAATGCAATGGTGATCTGTTAAGAAAATGTAGTCTTCAGTCCATAGAACTGCTCGACCACAGAACGCGGGTGATGTTCCAACAATTGTATGTCAATTGAGGACGCCGATGATGGTAATACATCGGACCTTATAGGTGCTCGGTGGCTCTCTCGCTGGCGCGAGAGGGCGCGCCGTCCGACGCTATCTAGCGGATCTCGAGCGAAATGCAGAGATCGTGGCCCGCCGCAGGTCGTCCCGTTACAGTGCGACACTGTAAAAATTGAAATTCACGTTGCATATTTTGCGGCGCGCATTTGATTTTTCACTGGGAACACTGCAATTTCTAATTATGTGCTTTGAACATTCTACAGAGACCATTGTAAATTTTACAGTTCAAACACAGTGGATTTCGTCGTTTCTGCTTGTTATTTCTACTTTGTCATTTTTTTGCGGTGAACATCGCATTTTTTACAGTATAAATCAGCATTTATGATGGTTTGAAAAGTAGAAACTACATTAAATCCATTAATTTATAATGGATTCCCAGTAAAACGCCTGAATTACAGTTCTGAACCGTATATTCTGCATTGAATTCAGTAATTTTTTAAATATTACACATGAATTATCACTGATCATTTTTTTCCGTGCAAAATTTGAAATGACTAATTTTAACAATTGCCAAAATAAATGCCAACTGACAAAAAAAAACAATTTAATTGAATAAAAAGCATAATCCAGGCAATAACAATGATAAGGTCTAGAAGAAACCAAGTGAAACTCTAAAAAATAATTTCGAACGGATCTTCGAGACTTTCCTTCCGATAGACTTCGTTGGTGGAGGATTTCAGGTGATCCATTTTCCCCGAATATCTCCTATTGTTTACCTCATGTAGAACACTGGGCATTACGATCCGTCGAGAGAGGGAAAACAATGGTGGGTCCCTTTTTTTCAGGTGTGCACACGCGATGGTTTCAGGGGTGACCAGAATGGTGTCCACTGGCCCAGAAAGTTTTTCATAGAAATTCACATGCATACAATTTTAAAAAAAACGCTACATATGACGAGCACTTTTCATTCTAAAATATTTTACCCGTTTTAATCGCACTTTATTTTATTCGCTGAAACATGTTTTTTAAAATAAAAATAAAATTAACTTTAGCTTATTATTTGCCTAACTAAATAATTCCATGAAATTAAAGAAATACTTTTAGAAATTTTGCTTATTACGTCGATGCAATCGATTCAACAGTTGATTATATGCACAGGGATGAACATGGAGATTCGAGAATCTCGTGAGATCAGAACATCGATCTTAATTTATGTCTGAAAGTCGAGATTTTTCTGCAATTGTCGGGTAAAGCAAATGGATGCCGCTACTTGAGGTGTAACTCGTGTCTTTGGCTCGTGCGCACTGATAAATGTCAACGACTATGAGGAGGAAAAAATGGAGGAGGAAGAAAGAGGCGCCATTATCGGCGGCATTCGCGATCTCTGGCCTAACTTATGTACA
Source organism: Alloplasta piceator (assembly GCA_946863875.1). Taxonomy (NCBI): domain Eukaryota; kingdom Metazoa; phylum Arthropoda; class Insecta; order Hymenoptera; family Ichneumonidae; genus Alloplasta; species Alloplasta piceator. The sequence goes on from OX333074.1 coordinate 49,997,761, forward strand.
CTCCCGTCCAAAAGTTTGGAAACACTCGCCCCGATTCCGCTTCGCACAGAAAGTTTCACTGGTCTTTTAAAAATCAAGATATTTCGATTCAGCAAGCAGCGTTTCAAAAGGGACATATTCAGCTTCATTTCGCATTTTCCAAAAAAAAATTTGATTTTTTTTAAATCCGCGATACGTCCTTTGAAGCATGGTCGTTTTTTGACTTTTGTTTGGCGTTGAAATTTTCGCGCACGACTCATGCAAATTTTTTGAAACTGTCTTTTACATGAAAAACTTGTGGAGGGGAGTATAAGCTTCAATTTCGTTTTTGAAAAAGTTTCGTACGAATTTTTTTTAACAAAAATATTCAATTTTTCGCAAAAAACGACCATATTTATAAAATGTAGCGTAACTTTAAAACTACTGAGTTTTCGTGAAATCACTAGGAGGGTAAAAAGTTGCATACAATTATTCTGGATCCAATGAAATTTTTTCAGATTTTTTTTCGAAATTTTTCTGTTCAAAAATTTGTCCTGTTAACGAGATATTTTTCATCTTAAACAATAAGCTCTCTTACCTCATCTACGCGGTTTTTCCGATTGGAAAGCCATGTAAATGCGGTTTTTTGATGAAAAAGGCGTGAAGATGAGGTAAGAGGCCCGATTGTTTGAGATGAAAAAATACCTACAGGAAGAAATTTCGAAAAAAAAAAAATTTTGAAAAAAAATTCTGAAAAAATTTAACTGAATCCAGAATAATTGTATGCAACTTTTTACTCCCATAGTGATTTCACAAAAACCCAGAACTTTTAGAGTTACGCTACATTTTATAAATATTGTCGTTTTTCGCAAAAAAATTGAATATTTTTGCGAAAAAAAATCGTACGAACATTTTACAAATACGAAATTGAAGCTTATACGCCCCATCACAAGTTTTCGATGTGAAAAATAGTTTTAAAAAAATTTCCTGGCTCGTGCGCCAAAATTTCAACGCTAAAAAAAACCGAAAAATGTTTCATGTTTCAAAGGACGTACCGGGTTAAAAAAAAATCGAAATTTTTTTTTTTGAAAAACCGAAATGAGGCTAAATATGTCCCCTTTGAAACGCCGCTTGTTGAATTGAAAAATTTTCATTTCTAAAAGAGCGGTGAAACTTTTTGTGCGGCGTGGAATCGAGGGGAGTGTTTCCAAACTTTTGGACGACAATGTACATACACCGATAAAAAGTCCATAAGATCGTGCTGTTGGTGCAGAATAGCATCAGCGAGCAGGTGAAAGGAAAATGTTTCTAATACCATCGGTGAATCCTCAACGAGAACTATTACGAGGAACGACTCGTCTTCTCCGCTGACGATGAGTATGTGTAAGTACATTGCATAATATCGATCGAGAACGATCGCGGCACTCGAAATTCCAACGTCATTCGTTCGATAAAGTCGATGATTAAGGACCAAGAAGAGGAATCATCGTTCCAGCACACCCTAATTTTGATGCGTGTACTCTAATTTTTATTTCACATTCAATATTGAGCATGCATTATTGATGAGTTTGTATAAGATCTGGATTAGCATTTGTAACGGATGAGACAGATATGAATAGACAAAAGTTCATTCGAAACATTTGAAAGAACTCGCATAATCTTTAATTGTAATAAAGTCTTGCCAAGATTCATCAAATCTTTACGAATCCTCCGGATGAGTCTAAAATGAGCAAAAGTTATACTTTTTGCATGACAGGGTTAAGGTTGTTGAGCGCCAAATCGCAAATGATGAGAAAATTCTGAAAATTTGGTATGTTTTTCAATGAAGTATTTAAAAGGTCGTATAAAAATTTCACGACGATTTGGAAGCTCGTTATTGAATAATTAAGATTAACAAATTAAATAAAATTAAATGCAGTCTTATGGAAACTGATATAACTTTGCGTAAAGTTTTTTTTTGACCTCTCAATTTTTTAATATCCACAATATACTGAAAGCAACGGAAATAAAACGAAGTTTATTGATAAATATTTTTTTTATTTGTTTAAAAAATTGTTTTTAACAAAACATTAATTTCTTAATAACGAGCTTCCTAATCGTCGTGAAATTTTTACACGACCTCTTAAATACCTCATACAAAAACATACCAAATTTTTAGAATTTTCTCATCATTTTTTATTTTAACCCTTAAGGAGGTTGAAGTAATGATGATAGAATTCTGAAAATTTGGTATGTTCTTACATGAAGTATTCAGGAGGTCGTGTAAAAATTTCACTACGATTAAGAAGATATTACATTGAACAATTAACATTCAAAAATTTCATAGCTTCTAAACAACCTTAACTACACTATCGCTCAAAAGTTTGGATACACCCGTCGATATTTCCTGCCGCACTAGAAGTTGCATAACTCCGTCAAAAAAAAGATAATCGAATTTTAAAAAAAGCATTTTGACGGGAAGGAAATCAGCTTTTATTTGCTTTTTAAAAATATTTTTTATAATTTTTTTTCGATCGGGTATGCACTTTTGTACGTGACTGTTCTTTGACCTTTTTTCGACCTTCACGAATTGGTCGCTAAACGTAAGGACATTTTTTTTATCTTTTTTATCTATGATACATTTGAAAGGGTTATAAGAAGCTCAATTTTCGTTATTGATAAAGTTTCGTACGATTTTTTTCGCACTGTTATTTCATTTTTGATTAAAAAAGACAAATTTTGAAAGATGCAACGTAATTCAAAAACTATAGAGTTTATGAGAAAATGTCGAATAGGAAAAAAGTAGCTTACGTTTGGGAGGAACCGCCTGGAATTATTTCAGAATTTTTCTATGATATTTTATTTCTTAGGCCTGAATTTTAAGATCTCATAAGATCTATCTTAAGATCAAACTTTCCATCGAACTCAAGTTGGAACTTGAGATCGAACTTCAGTCGAATCTTAACTCTTAAGATGAATCTTAAGTTTGAACTTAAGTGTCATTATAAATTCATACTTAAGTTCACTCTTTAGTGCGAACTTCCGATCGTTCTCAAGTTCGAACTTAAACTTGGTTTCAAGTTTGATGTTAAGATCCATCTTGACAACTATAAGTTGACTTAATTTGACAACTAACGTCAAAAAACATGGTCGAGGGTGACGATGAAATAAGTTTGAGCGAACTCAAGTTCAAGCTCAAGATGGATCTTAAGATCAAACTTGAAAGTTCAAGTTTGAACTTAAGATCGATCTGAAGTTCGCACTGAAGTTTGAACTTGAGATTGAACTTATAATGACACTTAAGTTCAAACTTAAGATTCATCTTAAATTGGAAGTGAAGTTCGACCTCAAGTTCCAACTCAAGTTCAATGGAAAAATCGATCTTAAGGTGGATCTTAAGAACTTAAAATTCGGGCCTTAGAAAAACTCTTACTTGAAATTCTGGCTACAATAAAGGAATGATTTTCTTACTCCGAAGGGATAGAAAAGGCCAAATTTTCTCTACAGAGGCGACGAGATCGAAGGAAACATTGTTGTGAAATTTTTAAGGGGAACCCACGTTTCTTTGACGTGTTTCCGGGACTTGCGTGCGTGCGTACGCGTAAAATTAGTCCTTAATTTATGCATGTGCGTGCACTCGCCTGCGAAGCGTCTGACCGAAGGATCCGTGCAAAAACTCACACACACACACGCAGGAGGAAACATACATATTTCCCGTTAAATCCTGGCACATCCTTAATTTCAATCTCTGCACAGCCTCTTCCGACAAGATAAACATACTGGGGCTATAATGGCGTAGATTGCTTGATTATCAAGACGATAAGGTTAATTTTTCGCGCGAATCCGACGTGGACTTGTCTTCCGGAAATTTACATATGCAGGTCTAACAACGTAAACTGTATTAATTACAATAATACTTGAGAACGAAAAGATTTTTAAAAAAATAGCAGATAAATAAAAGAGTCGAGTGCAGAGTGATGTTTAGTGTAAAATTGATTTTTCCGGATCGTTGAACCACCAAAATTCGCAACATTCTTTTCGAACCTAAAACGGAATTGTTGTCCTATTTCAAGAACCAATCTTGAAGTTTGTCATAATTAGTGAACGTTACACTCTCTCGAAACGTTAAAAAAAAAGTCTCCGTTAAGTCTGAAATTGATTCATATTTAGTTTTAAAAAAATGTCTGATAAAAGAGACTTTGCAGAGACTTTTTAATCGAATTACCAAAATATCCGAGCAAGAATTAATTCCAATGAAAAAAAAATGAAACAAAAGTGTAGTAATGAGAGACTCAACTGATAGAATTAATATATTTGATATTTTATTTATACAACTTATACAAATTTTTATATTTACATCAATATTTATAATCGTATCAAAATAGAGACTTTTCGTAGAATCAATGAAAAGTAGACTTAGTAGAGACTTGGACATAGACTTTTTCGAATGAAGCATTTTTCTAAAATCGTGGTAACAATTATAAGTTCCTCATTAAAATTATTTAGTACTTTGAGTCAAATTTCGACAGCAATATAAGAGGCATTCCACACCAAGTGGGCCACTAAAAAATCGTGTGATCTCGAAATATTATGAAACATTTTTTTAAAGATTATTCAGAGTTTTTTCAAATTTTTGAATCTGATTTTACACCCTCAATTTGAATACGAATGTTATTTATTTTTTTTCGATTCATTTTACATGCGAAACGATCCATTGCACACAAAAAAACACCTCTACGTAAAATTTAGGTTTTTCAATATACTTTATAATCACATCTTTTTTTAAACTGTCCAGAATCCTTTTCGTGTATTTTTCAGCGAAACAAGGCAATAATATTTTTTTTCATCAAACTCGACGAATAAAAAATTTTATTGCCTTGTTTCGCTGAAAAATACACAAAAAGGATTCTGGACAGCTTCAAAATAGATGAGATTATAAAGTATATTCGAAAACCTAATTTTTATTTAGTGTTTTTTGTGCAATGGATCGTTTCGCGTGTAAAATGAATCGAAAAAAAATAAATAACGACATTCGTATCCAAATTGGGGGTGTAAAATCAGATTCAAAAATCTGAAAAAAATCCTGCTTGCTTTTGACACTCGAATAACCTTTAAAAAAATGTTTCATAATATTTCGAAGTCACACGATTTTTTAGTGGCCCACTTCGTGTGGAATGCTTCATATATTAATAATGAACGTAAAGCGCTCAAATATTTTAAAATGGGAACAATTCGATGCGCAATAAGCCGTATAATAAAAAGTTGTACAAAGAGCTAAAAAAGGGTCACAAGGATCGCAAAGAGGTCATATAGGGGTCACATAGAGGTCAAGTCGATTAATAATATTATAAAATAGTACAAATAGTATTGATCGGAGGAATGACTGTGTGATTGCAATCTCAAGACTTCAAAAATTCTCAAAAATAAAAATATTTGAGCCTTGCACTCCGTGCGCAAAAACAAGAGAGAATTGCGACGAGAGAAAGAAAACAAGAAGTATCTCAAGCATCAATTTACCAAGAGGTGGCGCGCGCACGTGCGCAACACGAAGCATCAAATGAGAGAAAATCAAAGAGAAGAGCATGGTAAATAATGAATAGGGAGGGGGGAATCTGAGCGTCGGGGCCGGCGATAATCCAGCAGCCGAAGGAGCGGAGAAAGAAGGAGAGAGAGACGGAAGAAAACTGGTTTTCTCTCGTCGGAGGCTGCAGACTCGATGACTGTGTAACACTTTGACGTAGAGGGAGCCACAAAGCGCAAGGAGCGTCCCTCGACAAACAATAGTTGTTTAAACAAAAAGGGCGTAATCTACAATCTTCTTAAATGTAAAATTGTGTCGTTTGCGTCTTTCTGCGTCGTTATCAATTATCGGTGGATCTGGATAATGTACAGTATGCTAAATTTCTTGTAAAACGTATCCGTGCGATTGGATGATCTTGGCACAAAAAAAATGGCCCACACATCGCGATTTGAGACTCAACGCAGAGGGATTCTCTACAGACGACTCTCTTTTTAATTTCTACATCCGGAACCTCGCTTTTAGCGACATTATTTTTTTCAATAATGTTAATGATATATTTATAATTAACGATATATTTAATGATATATTTATAATTAACGACGAACTCGATCAACTTCCTCATTGTCACTCATTATCTTTATATTCTGTTAAAGACGATCAGGAATACTTATGTCAATTTTGAATTTTTGATGTAATTTTGATTTATTTCAATTTTTCATCGTTTAAAAATGATTAATAATAATAATAATAATTAATATTAATCAATTAAAAACAGTTTCCACACACACACTGTGTAAAGATGGTTAAATATATCAGAAATGAAAAAGAAATAGAGTCGAGTAATTTATTGATTAATATATTAATTTAAAAAAAAAAATAACATAACGAGTGTCTTTCCTAGAGAAAAAAAATATTTTTGCATATTTTGCCCTGAGACGGACGTTCGACTTGCTCAATCTATCGAAATTAAATTCAAATCTAACGTAAATTAAAATTAAACCAAAGTTATACTAAAGGAAAAAAATTAATGTTTTTTTTTCAAAAAATCAAAATTTCACCATTTTTTCAACTTTTCAAATTTATTTTTTAAATATCTCGAAAACTATTATAGTTACGAAAAAATCGTTCTGGGTTCATCTTAGAGAAGGGCTACAAAAACAAATAGATTACGACAAAAAAATTGAAAAATGATGAGATTGAAGATTTTTGAATTTTTTAAAATTGTGAAAATCCACGATCAACATTAAATTTTTTGTTCAATTTTTTGAATATAGTTCCTTGTACTGATCTTAAAAGATCCTGAAATTTTCAGAAAGATGTTCTTTCTTTCTCAAAAATATGAATTTCCGAATTTTTGTAAAAAAAAATTTGTTTACCTCTAAGTCAAGTAAAGTTGAGCAATCATGTAATTTTTACTGCTCAAAATTACAAAATACATAATTGCTCAACTTTAGTTAACTTCAAGGTAAACAAAAAAATTTTTACTCAAATTCAAAAATTCATATTTTTGGGAAAAAAAATTCCTTTCTGAAAATTTCAGGATCTTTCAAGATCAGTACAAGGTATGATATTAAAAAAATTAAACCAAAAGTTTAATGTTGATCGTGGACTTTCACGGCTTTTAAAAATTCAAAATTCTCCGAATTCAGCATTTTTCAAAAAATTTTTTCGCAATATTTTTTTTTCGTAGCCGCTCTTTAAGACGAATCCAGAACAATTTTTTCGTAACTACAATAGTCTTCGAGATATTTAAGAAGAAAAATTGAAAAATTGAAAAAATAGTGAAATTTTGAAGTTTGCATAACTTTCGAAACAAAAAATTTAAATTTTTTTCCTCTTGCAGAACTTCGTTTTATGATAATAGAAAACTTCTCACCAAATTTCATCGAATTTGAAAGGAGTCGATTTCAGCTATTGGTCGATTTGACATGGAATGACCCAGCTTTACAATTTATCAACTCTCTAATCTAGCAACATTTTTTGAAGTGATCCGAAAGATTGTGATGAAACGTGGATGATTCGTTGGATTTTTGAAACTTTACAGCTGGTTTATCGTTGAATAAATAATATAGTATTTCTACGTTTCCACGCAATTCATCGAAATTACACCTTGGCCATTCGATATTAATAAAATCCCCATTTAGGAACCTTTTTCATCGAACTCGATAAAAAAATGAGTACTAGTCAAAATTTCTGCTTCTCTGAGTAACCATCGAAATTTGATTTTAAAAAAGGGCAAAAATCGCCTAAACTGAAAAGTCCAACATTTCTTGGAGCCAAACGAATCATCAACGCTCGTGGGATGTTCGATTGGGCCCAGGGGAAATCCATTTTTGACCGGTTTTTTTCGGACGATGTAGGACGACGTGAAATGGGACTATTAAAGGGGGCCCAGAACAAGCGGCTAAGGCCCCGAAGACTCTCGCAGGGGGCCCCATACGCATCGCACGTACTTTATTCCAAGTCGTGTGGAATACCCTAAAGGTATTTTACGAGAGAGAGGGAGAGAGAGAGAGAGAGAGAGAGAGAGAGAGAGAGAGAGAGAGGGAGGGAGGGAGTGAAACGCGACGGAAGAACATTTTTAACGGGACGAAAGAGGACAGAGAAGGAAAACCGGTTTTTCGAGAACTTAAAGAGCGGGAGAGAGCGTCGTAGTACGATGACGTGTAGGTATAGTAAAGACCCATCGTACCGATGCTGCTGGATCGAAAGGCTGAGAGGAGTGGGCAGAGGTAATAAAAAGGTACTATAGCTTGTGCCGGTTTCAAGCCCTCTCCTTCTCGTTTATTGTCCCCCCACCAAAAACCTCCCACCTCTCGCTTTTTCATGTCTCCCTCCCGCCTTAAGCCGCTGTTATCCCTCTCGGTTACGAGATGAAAACCGGTTTTACGAGACTTCGAAAACTGGAGTAAAAGTTTATCGAATTGTTCTCATGTCGCCCCCACGCTGAGATCCTCTAAAATTCTTGAATAACCCTCTCTATATCTCTCTCCTTTCCTCTTTCATAAATTACCCAATAAAAAAAACCAAGAATTACAACAACAAAAATTTCAAGGGTTCAAGTCCCTCATTTTACTCCCTCAGACCCTAATTTTGTTTTCATGCTTTTTGTATGTTGATGAATGGTGGAAATTTTCAGAAGCATTTTTGTAGGTTAGAAATGTTTTTTTTTTTTTTTTAAATAATAATAGTTACGATATTAGGACTTCTGGTTTAGAATTTCCAAGGGCCCAATTATGGAATAAGAATTTCTGGTTAATTATCGGGCCCTTTTCTAGTAAAATTGCTTCAAAGAATGTTGGGTATCTCTGTAGAGGAATCAATCAATGACGATTGGAACTCACGATAAAACCCAATAATCGTGGATAGATTAGCGGTGTCACCGGAAATGAATCACATGTTCGGTCGCACATCTCCCAACCAACGAATAATCGGATGATCTTTAAAGTGCCACCGCCATCAGCGCGGTAGGTAATACCTATAAACCTCTCGAGAAGAAAAAGGGCGTAAAGTATGTGATTTAACATTTCAGGTTTTCATCATTGGCGCCATTTTGTACGGCGGCACTTTTCGACGTACATTTCGAGAATAGTACGGATATAAACGTTCGACGGTTTCAGCGTAACCTCGAATGGCCCATAAAAGTTAAATCTCGCAACGAAATGTAATTTATATGGCCGACACTCTGAGAGAAGGTAAAAATGAGCGGTAGAGGCAGCATATGAGGCATTCCATACCAAGTCGACCTCGCTGATTTCGTTTACGATTTTTTCATCTCATTGAATTTCATATGAATTCATATGATTTTCATATGATTTCATATGAATCTTCCAACTCAAAATAGCATTCAGAATTTTTTTCAGATTTTTAAAACCAAATTTGAGTACGTTATGATTTTTTGCACATTTTTTTCGAAAACCTCGAGGGCCGTAATTTAAAAATCTGAACAAATTCTCAAAAATCCAATGTTAAAAATGAAAATTTTTAACCCAAAATTCATGATGTCCAGACTTTCGCCTCCACCTCGATTTTAGGTTTTTATAAAGAAAACATAAACAAAAATAGATGCAGAAATTAACCAACTATTTTTGGAAATTGTTGGTTAACGATAAAATCATTCAAGCCACTTTTCACGGTAGATCAATTTCTGCATCTATTTTTTTTTACGTTTTCTTCATAAAAACCTAAAATCGAGGTGGAAGGGAAATCCTGGACATCATGAATTTTTGGTCAAAAATTTTCATTTTTGACACCGGATTTTTGAGAATTTTTTCAGATTTTTAAATTACGGTCCTCGAGGTTTTCGAAAAAAATGTTCAAAAAATCATAACGTACTTAAATTTAGTTATTAAAATCTGAAAAAAATTCTAAATGCTATTTTGAGTTGGAGGAATCATATAAAAAATCGTAAACGAAATCAGCGAAGTCGAGGGTCACACTCAGGTCGACTTGATACGGAATGCCCCATATACAAACGTTCGTAGAAAAGATGTGGATTTCGCTGACACGAATGTTAAGGGGTTACATGGGCTTAAAATTTTTAAAACTTGATTTGTCTATTTTTTTATCTCATAATTCAATATAGTATGTGTAGAATATTCTTCCACAGTTTCAAAGAAATCGGAGAAAAGTCTAGAAGAGAAGCTTTGGAAACTACCCTCATTAGGTTAAACTTAAATCGCTTCTTTCGAAAAATAATCAGGAAATATAAAAATTATTGTATTTCAATCAAAATCCTTATCGTGTCACAGAATTCTAATTAGACTATCTCGATTGTTGATTGTCGATTCATCAACAATTTTCTTGAGGTCTTGGCAAGACTTAAAGTTACACTGTGACGCGTTCGGAAAATCGTTTTTCTATCACTCAATACAATAATGGACGCTTTTACGTCCGCAAGAGGACGTGAAAACGTCCATATTGCACCCTGTGATGTAATGTACTATTTTTTAAAACATTTTTCGCAAGATAAACATCCTAAGAATATACTGTGAAAGTTCCAGACCAAAATTTAAAATGTTTTAAAGTTATAGCCAAAAAAAGAGAGCAATTAACTAATTAATTAACTTCAGATGATTACGGAAGGCTTCCCCGAAACAAGTCACCTTTTTTCGAGGACTCCACTTTGACGTACAAAATCATAAACAAATTCATGTAAAATTAAGTAAACCAAATTTTTTTTGTACTCTTCGAGATACAAATAACGACATGTAAAATTTTCCAAAAGATCGCATTTTATTTTGTTATTTAATAAAATTAATGACAAAACGTCGAAATTTCGGTCGTCACAGTGGAATACTACCTTAAATGTTGCTCTTTTATATACTCCAAATTTTGAATAAAATAATTCATTGATTATATTTTGAAAAAGAGACAAAATTTGCTTTTTTTAACCTCAGAAACTAATGGAACCTCTTGAAGACAACAGGAAAGGATATATTCGTTGGTGGGCTCTGAGGTAGAAGCTATTTGTGACGCATCATGCGGAATCCCCGGTGGTATATCCGGTGGTCCATTCTCAGATGAGTTCTCAACCGTATCTTTCCAAGATCTTGACACATTTTTACCAAATCTGACCCCCCAGGAAGCTTCAATACCAAGGGATGTAAATGCCTTCCTTCCTAATCCAGTCCAAATTATGGGTAAACGCTTTCAGCATTCCAAGGTTTCATTATCGTCTAAATACTTGTCGACCATTTTCCGGATATCAAAAAACTATTTCCAATGCTATCTCATTAATAAAGAGGCTGAAAAAGTTAAACCCACAATTATATACTTGCAAATTAATCAAATCCACAAATGCCCAAACCTTCCCTACTTGAAGTCAAGTTCAATTTCAAAAAATTATCAATCCTCTGGAAACCATGAGCAAAGTTGAACGTCGCAAAATTTCGGATGTTGCTGGGGGTCTACGAGCATTTACACGGATGTTACAACCGGAGCTTGGATTTCCTTTGTTCTCGAGTCTGGTCGATGGAGAGGGAAAGAAGTCGCGGAACCGTCGAGGGCCAAGTAAAGGGTATGCGCCATCAGCTTCTCGTCGGGGACCAGCGAACACATACACCTCTACAAAGTAGTGTCCGCTCGGAACCAGTTTCCACGGAGAAAAAGGACAAGAAAATACAATGTTGAAGCATCGAGGAAGGAAGCGGGGGTGAATCGCAGCGATGTGCCAGAGGGAAAATTGGATCCGGGACGATAAGAAGGGTACTTCATTCTAAAGCATTTTTTTTTGTCGTGACGCAACAGATTTAGAAAAACTTATGAAAATTCCGAGCATCTGGGAAAAATAAGGGATCGTCCTTGTCAAGTGACAGGATCTTTTGCACTCCATGAAGTGAAATGGTAGTCCATTTTCCTTACTGAGACATGCGAATTACCATTTATCTAAACTCCTCAATATAATCAATACACCCACAAAAAAGATCTAGTCGTAGGTACTAGAATCGTTTATTTGATTATTTTTTAGTTAAAGAAAATTTTCTTTCCATCCAATTTTGGGCAATATTTACTTCCACTATATTTATTTATTTGAATTCCCTGTCATGGAGAAACAGGCGTTGAAGGAAAAATCCATTCGTTGTTACTAAATACCTATTCACCCGTAATCTCATCCGATCGTATCTGCAGATTTGTCAGTACACCAAAAATCCGCCAGGTGGCTACCTCTCGCACAAGCGAACCTGCCTCTCGACGCCTATATCCTTTCCAAAGTCGTCTATGTTTGATATCCTTGTTTTTCAGTATGGATATTTAATACATTGAACATTGCGGCAAAACGCAAGATGGTCGAATTTCCGAAAAAGATTCCCATAAAAAAGGGTCTTTTTTCTTTTCCCTTCTGTTAAAGAAAAGACGAAGCTCAACGAAATTGTAGACTTCATATGTGTAGCTATACATTCAAAGATTGAAATGTTAAAAAATATATATTGTGTAAATATATAAAAAAAATTATTTCATTTAAATACATATTTGTTCAGTTTGAAATAATATTTATTAATATTAAATAAAAATTTATTAGATCGCAATATATTTTCCTAGTAGGTCATTCAAAAAAAAAAAAATTCGTTGACATGAATAGAGTTGTATTAGGCCGGCCTACAACTTTTTGGCTTGACTAGGATTTAGTTAAATGTACTAGATCTTTTTTCTGGGTGTAAATTATTATTATTATTATTATTATTATTATTATTATTATTATTATTATTATTATTATTAGTGTTAGTATTAATGTAATTAATAAGATGATGGAATTGATGTATTACAGAATCAGTAAGACTTATCTCTGCGCTAATGGAGGAGAATGTTGACCCGCCGCCATTTTGGTTCACGTTTCTTTGTGGTACAATATAATTACCGATCCTTTCATCGAGAGTCCACGTAGTACTACGTGCACAGCTATTGTGTGATGTATCGTAAAGTTTTGCAACCCCTGAGAGTAATAAACTCTTCGACGCATTTAAAACATGGCGCCGCTTCAGTTACAACATTAGACGCGTTGTATTGTAGTCTGGGGGATTTTTTTATTTTCAAACTGCATTCTTTTTCTTCCTCATAAAGAAAGCTTTGTTTTCGTGAACGATTTTTTTTCAAGATTTTTGTGCCAATGTGTTCAAAATGTCCCAAAACATCAAGAAATCATATTTTAAAAAAATGTCCGAATTGATGTGTATGTGTGTGTCTATCCTGAGTTTCAGATGTAAATAATCAATAACTCGAGAATGCTTCGAGATATCGAGCTGAAATTTGGCGCACTTGTCGAGCACAAATTGCTCTTCATATTATGAAAAAATTTTGTTCCAATTCTAACGGATGTTCAGATTTTATCGACTGTTTTCGTTTTTGCAAAAATGGCGTAAACGCCCTAACTTCTGCAATTTTCAAGATATTGCACTCAAACTTTGTACAGAATTAGTATAGCTTTTAATGTCGTTTGGCATTTAATTTAGCAAAAATCGATCGGAAGATTTGATTTTTATGAAATTTTGAATTTTTTGAAAAATAGCGTTAACGCTCTAACTTGCACGATTTTCAAGATATTGCACTGAAATTTTGTACAGAACTAGTATAGCTATCAAGTTTGTTCGCTATTGAATTTGGCGAAAAATTCATCCAGGGAGTAAAATTGTATGAATTTTTTAGTTTTTTTTAAAATAGCGTGAACGCTCTAACTTGTTCAGATTTTAAGACATTGCACTGAAACTTTGCACAGAGCTTAGGTAGCTATCGATCTTCTTTGTTATTAAATTTGGCGAAAATCGATCGAATGATTAAAATTTCATCAAATTTTGGTTTTTTTTTTAAATAGCGTACTTCGGCTCTTTACGACATATTGACGATATTGTACTGAAATTTTGTGCACATTCAAAATACTGATCAAGGTTGTTCGCTATTGAATGTGGCAAAAATCAAATTTGGTAAGAAGTAAATTTGAAAGAGTTTGGCAAATTTGCACATTGATTCATGTTTTTCGATAGTTAACAAAGTTTCCTTTATGAGGAAGCCAAATTTGCCATACTTCCTCCCAAGTATCGGATTAATAGCGAATTGATAATTTCTTACAAATTTGGAAGAGAGAAGAGTCCAGTTTTAACGATCACCCATCACGCAAAATCGTATTGTTTCTAAAAATGTGCATCAAAATTGTTTATTGTTCGCCACAATTGCAATTTTAGTTTTTGCTTTCGTGGCCGCGTTTATCGATGATTCGCAAACTCGTTATCTCGATCCACTTTTACGATGAAAAAAGAAGAAGCGATCCATAAAGCTCGTGGTACAATGAATCCATGAATGGGCTTCATCCAAACAACTTATACGATCGTCGTTGAAATCGACGTGGCAATATGATGACGAAACGAGCGCCGCTACCGCACTCGTCAATTTACGTTTATTAACCATTGTTCGCGAGTTCTCGGTCGCTCGATATTTCGAACATGAGGATGAACGTGACAGCAAATAGGATTTATTACTTGGACTGGAGAGATATTACGTTTCATCCAACATAGCCCGATTGAATCGCTGATGCACAAGTGCAATCTTGCAATATCGAATGATCGTGAAAGGTAGCCCAATAGTAATACATTAACAATAAAAAATGGTCAAATCAATCGAGCAGGTTTCATCATCGTACCGGAAAATTGGTTGTATTGATCCATCCAATTGAATCTGCTTTTGGACCGAGATTCGCATTTCCGGTATCATAATCAAATTTCCATACGAGGTCATTAATTAAAATTAAAATGTTAATGAATGTTAATTGGAATTATAATCTTTATTCCAATTATTATCCCTCGCTGGTCACTGCGGGTCAAATTGACCCGAGCTCTCACTTTCAGCTCAAATATCTCTCTATCCGGGCCCTCGTCGATTTTTCCCGGCCCTCTGATGGAAGTTTGAAGTACTTATTATAGGTAGTCATAATAGATTTTCCATATTTTCACATAGCGGAATAAATACTTTTTTTTGAACCGCTTTCATTGGAAGTATTTTTTTCCCCTTAAAGTACCATATTGAGGCTCGAATTTTAAGACCTTAAAAGACCTACCTTAAGATTGATCTTAAGATAAAACCTTAAGAGCGAGCTTAAGTTCCAATTTAAGATGAATCTTAAGCTTCAACTTAAGTTTCATTACAAGTTTATACTTAAGTTCAAACTTAAGTGCGAACTTTAGATCGATCTTGAGTTCAAACTTAAATTTGGTTTGAAGGTTGAATCTAACATCCATCTTGAGCTTAAATTTAAGTTCAATCGAATTTATAATTATTTTAACAACTAATGTCAAAAAACATGGTCGAGGGAGACGATGGAAGAAGTTTGATCGAACTCAAGTTCAAACTGAAGATGGATCTTAAGATGAAACTTCAAACCAAATTTAAGTTTGAACTTAAGATCGATCTGTAGTTCGCAGTAAAGTGTGAACTTAAGTATGAATTTATAATGATACATAAGTTCAAACTTAAGATTCATCTTAAATTGGAACTTAAGTTCGGTCTTATGTTTCCACTTGAGTTCAATGGAAAGTTCGATCTTAAGTTTAATCTTAAGATCGATCTTAAGATAGATGTTAAGAACTTAGAATTCGGGTAGTATTTTTTTTTCTTAAAGTACCATATATTGAGAGTATTGTGTAAAAATTTTTTCAAAAAATCTTTAAAACTGAAAGAGTTACAATTTTTAAAGTAAAATACCGGATTTTTGAAACTTTTTTTTCGTGATTTTTTTTTCTTGTGGATATTTTAAAAAAACCACACAATTGTTTCATATACTAAAATGTTCAAAAATAGTTCCTATATTTTTTTTTAAGTCAATCTGATATATCTTTTTGACAACCATCCAAAAAGTCGTTCGGGTCAAATTGACCCAGTGTGACCAACTTGGAATTATTTTGGGATGTGACCAGCGAGGGTTATTTCTAATTTATTCATAATTTTAATCGATATTAATTCACAAAATATTAATATTAATAAAAATATTTAATTCAAATTAAAAACTGTGCAACTGCATACTTAATCAATTTTTCCAAAATTTATAGCAAACAAAGAAGGCGTGGAGTGAAATTTAGCTGTTTGAAGGCGCACACACGCAAATCCAGACTTTTCTTACAAATGAATTTGAATTTTAAACATACTGACATAAAAATTTCGAAATTTTTTTTTCCCTAAAACGAAGCTTCTCCGATGCTCCTCTATGAAGAAACAAAAAATCTGCCAACCAAGAGTTAACCACCCCAATATACATTTTGTATGTGCTTTCGCGTCCATCAGTTACATCCAACAAGCCTCCCCAGACCTGCACGAAGAATATAAAAGTTACATCGGAGTGTCGAGTACACAATCGCGCACTCATCCCCATATATAATATATCCATCAAACAGTGTGAACCCGCCCTATTTTATCTGATGCAACATCCCAGCAGTCAGTGGCACCGGAATATATAAAGATATATGGAAGTAGTTAGGCGCCGATAAGACTGGAGATGGAAAGAGAAATAGAATAATAAGACCTGGGGCCCTCCAGTCCAAGTCGGGATACAGACACGAGAAAATTATCCTTGACCTCGGCGATGAGCTAAGCATATATATCGTTCATGTGAACCTAACTCGGGTTTACCAAAGGAGAAGGGAGTTCCGGTGTGGCGACTTCCGGTTTCACCTAGATTGCCGGCTCTGGATTCCCTTTTTCACTCTCCCACTACTCATCTCGTCATTGCACGCGCCTTTTAACGTTGCCCTGTGCCCCTCTTTGCCCTTCAATCGTCCCAGAGCGGTCTCTGTACCCTCCGCCAGGAATCAATGATCCTTGGGCCAGAAGGGCGCAGAAGTAAGGCTTAGCCCTTCAGCTGATGAGACTTTCTGGTAGTCTGACTTTGAAGCCTATACATAACCAAGCTCTACGCCACTCTCTCGCTAATCTTCATCGTTCTACCATCGTGGTACTCCTTTACTAGGTGGTTTACTATGTGGTCACGGTGGTTGAGCCACGTGGGAGACACCCGGCGCTTTGGACTTTATGTGTTCCTCGTGTGGATCACGATGACGACGATGAGCTGCAGGAGCCAGACCGTAGCAACGTTGAAGCCAACTCCCCCTTAAGGAACACTCGGCATATAGGCTGACACAGCGCTGAATCCTTTCGATGGCATATCGTGCCCCATTTTGCGCCCACTTCCCAGCTCTTTGCTCTGGGTATGGACATTCGAAAAAGAAGTGATAAAAAATAATATAGTTAGTTGGGGGGACTTCGGTGAGCCACAACCCAGGCGAGATGTCCTCGCCGACGAGAGCCATCTAAAAAGGTAATTCCCTGGCTTAATTGCACCTTATACTCCATGGTTAGGCTGCAGCTAACGTCTATAAAAGCAATGACTGCACGATGCGGGGATCTTCGTGGTGTGAAACATCGGTTCCCGCGCTCCAGAGCTTCATACACAAAGGCAGGGACACCTTAGGTTTCCCTTTCGTCTATTCCCGGCGAGGGAGGAAGAAGTATTTATGATGGGAGGACTATCTTTTGTGTTGCAGGCGAAATTAGTATTTTGCGGACTATTTATCAAGATGTATGGGCATTTTCTAAAGTAATAACGATGGCTACTGGGTTAAGTT
The DNA here is from genome assembly GCA_946863875.1 of Alloplasta piceator. Taxonomy (NCBI): domain Eukaryota; kingdom Metazoa; phylum Arthropoda; class Insecta; order Hymenoptera; family Ichneumonidae; genus Alloplasta; species Alloplasta piceator. The sequence continues at coordinate 50,015,320 of OX333074.1, forward strand.
AACTGAAAGTGACTAACTCGGTTACAGAGTAACTACAGTTACATCGATCTGCCAACTGTGGAACTTCTTGGGGAGGATCATAATTGAATAAAATTTGGTTTAATTGGCGAAGCAAACCAATGCACATGTGCAGCCTTTTGTTTGGGTCCAATTTGGGGTGAGTTAAAATTGTAATTGAAGGATGTAGGTGTAATTTGCATACATAAGGCCCCGGAGGCATCGGGGACTGGAGTTACGATCTTTGACTGACTGTACAGACCACAAAGAATACATTTGGTCGGCTTTTCCCTGTCCCAGAGTCTATATTACCGACTGTGTCGCTATTAAGAGAGCAATAAAACAACGAATCCCTTGAACCCGAGGAATCACAGAGGCAATTCCCACGTGACGCAGTCACCGTGTCCGTAAGGCCAACACTCGCTATTCGTTGGCTCGATTAATTTTATAATTCGTGAGGGTAGTCAACGACTGACTTTGTACGATGAAATCTCTCAACTTATGTACATTGAGAGAAAAACGTATCTAATTATAAAAATTGTTATTCCATGTATGCTTTTCAACGAATCAGAGCAATCTTTGTATCTCGTACGGTCTTAATACCCTTACCTAACTACCTAACTACCTAACTTTACCCAAGTTACCTGCTTCGAAACGGACGGAAAATGTTTTTTAAGGGCCAGGAGATTATAATTTTCAGCAAGTGTTATCGAATAAATTGATAATGGATCGCAAAAAAAACTGGTGAATATTTGGTGATCTCAGCTAAAAGGGATGAAGCGTTATACAGTTGGATTCGCCTCTGACTCGGGCATTTACGATCGGACATAGAATTCATAGGAAGTCAAATTATCTCGCACAGTTTCTGTGGAAACCTCGAATACAATACACAGTGTACACCTTCATTTTTTACCATTTAGTACATCATTTCAAACACCTTTGTGGCGCGCACGAGCCCAAGCTACTTCGTAGCGAAGCTCTAGTTTGAGCCTCCATTTTTAAGTGTCTTTCTGAGTATCCACAGCGTCATTATCATCGCTGACGAAGGAAACTGTGAGCAACGATTTAGTTTTTCTTCTTGGCCGCTACTGAATGAGCGCGAGTGTAAAATGCTGCGAACATCAGTAAAGTAGCAGCATATCAGAGGACATTCCTCGGACTAGCTAAATGGATTTCTCGACGCACCCAGCTGATATCCTCGGATGCTGGTACATTCCTCGGGAGGCCGTTTCCTATTCGACCCAGCTTGAAGCCAGAGAGTTTTTCGTGGTACCTGGTATCATTTAGGTGGTGATTCCTACCGATGTAATTGATATAATTGGGGCTCGGTAACCCTACATTTTAGCATAGATAATTTACGGCTCTCCGCAACATACCTTGAACAATGTATATGGAACATTCCACGTCAAATCACGCAGTCATCGGCCTGACCCCCTCGGATTTTTATGTCCAATGAATCGTGCGTTTCGTTTGGCCCAAAATATGACCTCGAATTTTAAGGGATTTTTATTTCATTTTTTACAGTAACTAGGGCTCAAAACAGATATTTTCGTCATAGTTCGATAATGGGCCAAAAATAATTACCATATATATATATTTTTTAAATTGTGTTTAATACATCCATTTTATTTCAGGACGTCGAGACTAATAAATTTACGAAAAATCTTGTTTCACTCTTAAACCAAGAAAAAAAATCAAGTTTCACTAGAAAAATATTTTTGTTGTTGTTATTTGCACTGCAAGAAATAATCAAAATAGGAAATTATAAAAAAAAAATTAAAATACAAAAAAAATAGTAATTATTTTTGGCCCATTATCGAACTATGACGAAAATATCTCGTTTAGGCCCTAGTTTCCGTGAAAAAAATGCATCAATTTAAAAAACTCCCCTGTTTATGTTTTTCCTCAACATAACGATTCTTTAGCTTGGGCAACCCCTAAAAAATGAAATAAAAATGTCTAAAAATTTGGGGTCATATTTTGGGCCAGACTAAACCCGCGATTCATTGGACATCAAAATCCGAGAGGGTCAGGCCGATGACCGCATGATTTGACGTGGAATGCCCCATATATACTCCACTCACAAAGTACTTGGTAACTAGAAAAGAAATATAAGGAGGCAGAAGCTCTTCAAGGCCGAAGATATAAAGTCAAAGTACTGTCTCCAAGTAAAAAAGGGATTCAAGTCCAAACCATTAAAGTGCAAAATACTGAGTCCATTCGCAATTCCTTTGGATCAAACTTCCTTCCTCCGTGTCTTCATCGAATTCTTGAATACTTCACTCAGAACTTGAATACTTCAATCAGAACTTGAATACTTCAATTAGAACTTGAATGCTCCAATCAGAACTTGAATATTTCAATCAGAACTTGAATACTTCAATCAGAACTTGAATGCTTCAATTAGAACTTGAATACTTCAATCAGAACTTGAATACTCCAATCAGGATTTGAATACTCCAATCAGAATTTGAATACTTCAATCAGAATATGAATACTTCAAGCAGAACTTGAATACTTCAAGCAGAACTTGAATACTTCAAACAGAACTTGGATGCTTCAATCAGAACTTGGATGCTTCAATCAGAACTTGAATACTTCAATCAGAACTTGAATACTTCAATCAGAACTTGAATGCTCCACTCAGAATATGAATGCTCCAATCAGAACTTGAATACTTCAATCAGAACTTGAATACTTCAAATTTTAGCGCTACAATTCTCAATCCACATTTGATGTCTTGTGGACTCAATAAAGTCGAAAAACCTGCGAGAAGCCAAGTCCAAAAAACAGAATATGAGCGACAATCATAAATTGGCTATCCGAAGAAACTCTTAGTCCATTTACATGGAAGCTATAGTTTATTTATACGGAAGATGTAGAACGATCGAGACGGAAATAAAATGGTGGAAGGCAGAACGGCAATTACCGTAGTCGAATGGTATTCCTACAGTATCGTGGAATTGCTTGCGGAGAAGACCGAAGGGGCGTAGAATAGTCTGAAACTAAGTACGAATGAAGGTACGAAAAAAGATGAGTCGGCCGTAGCTTTGTGCCTTTTGGTTTTACTGCATTACCCAAGAAAATGAGTCCAAAGATTGCAGCCAACGAGTCTGAATAGATCCAGAAAGCGGCGGAACGGTCACAACTTCGTCTCTTATACACTGTGAAAAATGTGGTGTTAAATTAACACCACCAGTGGTCTATATAGGTCCATCCCGTTTTTTGTAAAGCGCTGACTTATTCGGTGTTTTACACAAAACGGGATGGACCTATGTAGACCACTGGTGGTGTTACTTTTAACACCACATTTTTTACAGTGTAATTTCCTTCTTCCATGTTCATTTATTTTTCAGCCCTTTTACCAATCGGCTATTCCATACTTCTCCTCGACTTCGTTCATTTTTCCGCGCTTTTCTTCCTCGTTCACGACGTTTATAAGGTACGGACATGCATTTGCGAACGGACTTCATCGCGAGGATATTCCTGCAGCAGATTGTGGGTACCATTCCGCTGGACCACGCCCAAGAAACGCGAGAGTTTCTTCCTGTAACGCGAATGTAGATGCTGACCTCCTGCGCTGGAACGATCATGGCTACCGTGTACAGAGAAAACAGTCGTTAAATCTCTTTGAGAGCAACCGTTCAGACCTCTATTCCTCTCTTTTTCTCCTGGCTCACTGATTTTCAGTGCATTCTTATCATCGCAAAACCTCGTGTGTTATAACGGTAATAATCGTTCGACGATTACTTCGAGGCAAATTAACCGCATGCGCATGACAGTGAATAATTCGTTGGTCTCTGCGCATCTTTTACCCCGGGAATATGTACCGAAAAATCATGACCTTCATATTTCCCATAATCAGTTATGTAAATGTGATCAGTTACGACCAGCTTGATGAGTTACAGCTTGAATTCAATATGGTAATCCGGTACTAAAATTAATAACAAGTTAGAAGACATTTCCAATAATTCAAGTTGCAAAAGACGAGTTCCAATAATTCAAGTTGCAAAAGACGAGTTTCAATAATTCAAGTTGCAACTTCCCGATTTTGTCTTTCCGAGTGTTACTTCAATATTCTGTTTTTTAGGTTTGCAGGAAACGTTCCTTGAACTTGAAAAAACGTTCTCAAATTTTTACAGATTTTTCCCGATCAGAGATTTTTCAAGAAATTAAGAAGAAAAGTTTAAATACATTTTTTCATTGACTTCTCCCAATACATAAAATTTACTCAAATTTTAATTTTTAATTCAATTCAACCTAAAAATTTTACATAAATTTTTGTATTGACTGCTCCCAGTGCATAGATTTACTGAAATTTTAACTTTTAAATTATTTCAACCTAACAAGTTTAAATAAGTTTTTGGGATTTTTCCCAACCAGATTTTGTTAAGAAATTGAGTTGAACTATGATCATTGATATTTTTTTTCTAAGCTTGAAACTTCGTCGCCCAGGACATGAATTTGTATAATATCATTTGTTTACTGGATTTTAATTTGGAATTTGAATTTTGAAATTAATTTAAATTTGTAACTGAACCTAAAAATCTGCAACATTTGCTAATTTCATTTTTTTATAAGATTTTTTATCAAATTTGAAAAAAAATTCCTATAATATTATTCACTGAATTCGAATTTTTAAATTAATTTAAACTTGAAACTAAACCCTAAAAATCTGCAAATATTTGCTAATTTAACTTTTTGGTCAGATGAACGTTTTGAAACTTCGCCGACCAGAACAAAAATTCGTATAATACTGAATTTACTGAATTTGAATTTTCCACTTTGAAATTAATTTAAATTTAAAACTAGACCTAAAAATCGGCAAACATTTGTTAGGTTCATTTTTTGTCAGATTTTTTATCAGATTCAAACAACAAGACGTTTAATATAATTCGTTTACTATGGATTCGAATTCGAAAATTGAATTTTAAAATTAATTAAAATTTGTAACTAAACCTGAAAATTTGCAAACTAACTGCTAATTTCATTTTTCGATCAGATCACTTATCAGATTTTAACAAAAATTCCTACAATATTATTGTTCACTGAATCTGAATTTCAAAATTAATATAAATTTGAAACTAAACCCTAAAAATCTGTAAATATCTGCTGATTTCATTTTTTGGTCAGATAAACATTTTCGACAATGGACAAATGGACAAATGGACCTAGAACGTCCGTTTTTCTAGTATAAACGGTTTTTAACCTTGCTAATGTCTATATTTCTAATAACCAATTAATTTATGCCGCACAGTAGCTCAAGAAAGTTTTTCCGTTGGCGGAAAGAGACAAGTGGGAAGTGGCGTGGGTTCTGTCGTTGAAATTTAACATCATCATCGTCATAATAATATATTGAATCGCTGATAGATAGAATTATGATGGATTGGTAATTACGCTGGCTTTGGTTTGGCTTTGTCCCCCCCCCCCCCCCCCCAGCTTCAAAAAGGGTCTGTAATCGATACGAAGCAGAGCAAAAAAATTGATCCGGTGGGCGTTGACCGACTGGATCGTGAACTTATCGCGTTAATGATTAACTCCGAATGGTATACATTCCACTAATGGAATATAATGGCGCATTTGGTCCATAAAAATGGAAGAAATGATGGATCGAAACCGTGGGACACTGCTCTAAGTTCTATCTTGACAAACAACTCGCCAAAACGCGATGATAATGAGTCCACATCCGACTATAGTCAACTTTCCACATTGAAACTTGAGTTTTGGTGTTGGCAGAACCGTTTCCAATCCAAAGACGATGAACCCGAAGCTCTGGGACCGAAAGGAACGTGTTAAGTGGAGACCATAGTCGAGACTCTCGAACATGAGATCAGTGGGATGGTTCTGGTCCAGCGGAATGAACTACAGGAACAACTATACCGGTGTGTTAGGTTTGTATTTACAAGACTCTCGAGACTGGAGGATGCGAAACTCGAATACGCAATGCGCCTGTATCAAACGGCGTACAATGATCAAATGCGTGTCGATACAATGTTTGCGTGTGTTTGTACGATATACGTACAAGTAAAATCGCTCGGTCGAACGAGAGGTTTAGATTTCGCAGGCTGATCCTGAATGAGCCGAGCTCGAAGATACGCAACTCGGATCCACGCAGACCATCGAGTTGTTTTCGCATAGAAGAGCTGCCTCGAGAGGCCTCCATGCTTCACTGGCAACCCGAAGATCTGGGAACCGTACCGAGGAAATTAGAGCCACCATTGCAAAAAAAATCATCACAAAAGAAAACATTGCAAAAGAATTATTAAATTCAAAAAAATATTTTTTTAAAGAAAACAATAAATTAACAAATTTATTGATTTTTTTGCAAAAAGATTGCAAATTTTGTTGACATCCCACACTGAGTTTATTTATGGCAAAGAAATATATTCAATAGTTGGCACATTTATTCAAATATTACTTAACTGTTACAAAATTTGTTAGTCGTTAAGAAATAGTTGTGTTCTCGAAATTTTTATTTGTGTGCAAATAATTTATCAACTGTTAAAAAATATTTATTTCGCCACATACAACTTTACGTTTGGTAAAAGTTAACAAATCCTCGTACATAGAAATCTATTGTTTTCTCAGTGTGGGATGTTAACAAAATTTACAATCTTTTTTTGAAGAAATCAATAAATTAATAATTTGTTTTGCTTTGTTTTCTCTTTTAAGAAATTAGAGACACCGTTGCAAAAAAAAATCATCATAAAAGAAAACATTGCAAAAGAATTATTAGATTCAAAAAAATTGTTAGTTTATTCATTTCTTTAAAAAAAGATTGCAAATTTTGTTAACATCCCACACTGAGTTTATTTATAGCAAAGAAATATATTTAACAGCTGGCACTTTTATTCAACTATTTCTTAACTGTTACAAAATTTGTTAGTCGTTAAGAAATATTTGTGTTCTCGAAATTTTTATTTGTGTGCAAATAATTTATCAACTGTTAAAAAATATTTATTTCGCCATATACAACTTTACGATTGGTAAAAGTTAGAAATCTATTGTTTTCTCAGTGTGGGATGTTAACAAAGTTTGCAATCTTTTTTTAAAGAAATCAATAAATTAATAATGTTTTTGCAATGTTTTCTTTTAGGAAATTATTAATTTGTTGATTTCTTTAAAAAAAGATTGCATATTTTGTTAACATTCCACACTGAGAAAACAGTTTATTTATGTAAAGAAATATATTTAGTTGGCTCTTTTAGTAAAATATTCCTTAACTTTTACAAAATTTGTTAGTGTCGTTAAGAAATATTCGTGTTTTCATGAGAAAATTTTATTCATGTCAAAATAATTAATTACCTGTTGAAAAATATTTATTTCGCCATATCCAACTTTATATTTGTTAACAGTTAACAAATCCTGGTACATAGAAATATATTGCTTCCTCAATGCATTGGTTTCTGGATTTTTGTTTGCTATAAATAAACTGTTTTTTCAGTGTGGGATGTTGACAAAATTTTCAATCTTTTTTCAAAGTAATCAATAAATTAATAATTTTTTTGCAATATTTTCTTTTAGAAGATTAAAGCCACCATTGCAAAAAAAAATCATCATAAAAGAAAAAATTAAAAAAAAAAAATGATTGTAAATTCCAATAAAATGCTATCGATTTCTGGAAGAAACCCAGAAATTCGTCAAATTAAGGGGTAACCTGAGAATTTAAAAACTGTATCGAGGAAATCAAAACCAGCATTGCAAAAAAAATGATTATGGTCAAATTGACTGTGAATATGGAGAAATTTTCAAAGAAATTATTAATTTATTAATTCCACTAAAAAAAATTCCACCAACAGACATTGGAAAATCTTCAGAGAAATTATTAACTCATCAAAATTCCTTTTAAAGAATGAATGCAAATTCCATTACCATGCTATTGATTTCTGGCAGAAGTCCAAAATTCGGCAAATTAAGTGGTAACCCAGAGATTTAAAAATCTTAACGATAAAATCAAAGTCAACATTGCAAAAGAAATGATTGTCGTCAAATCTATAGTAAATATGAAAAAAAATCTTCAAGGAAATTATTAACCTATTTATTTATTTCAAAAAGTAATTGCAAATTCCATTAAAATATCATCGATTTCTGCAGGTAGCCCAAAAATTCATGAATTTGTAGCTCTGATGAACGTTCAGATGAACGCAAAATCGAACAACTTATTCTTTTAAAGAACCCTTTTAAGGTCCTTTGAAACTTTGGAAATCATTCTTCAAACATCTTTCAATTAAAAAAATTATCAAGTTCAGCTCTTCTAAATTTTTGTTAAACAAATAAATTTGTTTCGTTCAATTGAAGGTTCGAAACTTCAAGTACATAAAAATTCGACGAATTCTTCGTTGTTCCTAATCGATGAAGATTGGCTCGTGGATAAAGCAGATCATTACCGCAAAAAAAAAAGAACGTCGAACACAAAAACCTAACTGCATCCATCAACCGCGTGTATAGCGTGTGTGTCATGTCAGTAAAGAACGACGAACTCCTTCCTCCATCTTGCTCTTTCCAGGCAAAGGTGGAGGATCGAACGAACGAGCGTTTCTCAGTCTCGCATCGTGGCGTTTTCCCACACGTGTGTTGGGTTCACGGTTTTGTTTCTTCGTCGCTTTCTGGGCAAAAGGTAATGCCGCACAAGGCCCTGCAGCACATAGGGCCCCATATCACTCTTGGCTTTCTTGCCTCCCCTCGACTTGACTCTGGCGACTCCACGCTACAGCCGCGGTTAGCCATAAGAAAACCCTTCTCCTCGTCAACTTCTTCCTCACCTTCTTGGCTGCTTCTTCCTTCGATTCACATTTCTGTGTCCGTATGTGTGTCTGTGTGGTTCAGTACGGAGTCCCGCATGCATTAAGTAGGCCTCAAACGTTGCGTAACGAGAACCAGTGGCGGGGTCAGGAAGTCGGAGCGAGAGAATTAAAAAAATAAAAAAAACATTTTGGCCGATCGAGCCCTCGTCGAGTTCGGAAATTCGTCGAGGCAAAAAGACGCCCACGAATCTGAGGATCTAACCCTCTCACAGGGGCGATTCCACACTGAGAAAACAGTTTATTTGGAGCAAAGAAATATATTTAGTTGGCACTTTTACTGAAATATTACTTGAGTGTGTTACAAAATTTGTTAGTCGTTAAAAAAAAATATTTTATTAACTGTTAAATTATTTCCATTAATCAATAAATGTTAATGGTCAATGGAAGTTATTTTTAATTATCAATAAGAGTTAATGGTTAATGAAAATAATTTCCATTAATCATTGGCATTATGGTTAATGGAGATAATTTTCATCAACCATTAATATTTAATGATTAATGAAAATCATTTCCGTTAATCAATAAATGTTAATGGTTAATTGAAGTTATTTTCAATTATCGATAAGAGTTAATGGTTAATGAAAATTGTCTCCATTAACCATTACGTGTTAATGGTCAATGAAAATAATTTTCATTAACCACTAACATTTAATGATTAATGGAAATCATTTCCATTAATCAATAAATGTTAATGGTTAATTGAAGTTATTTTCAATTATCGATAAGACCTAATGGTTAATGAAAATTATCTCCATTAACCATTACGTGTTGATGGTTAATGAAAATAATTTCCATTAATCATTAGCATTATGGTTAATTGTAATAATTTTTATTAACCAATAACATTAAATAGTTAATGGTTAGTTGAAGTTATTTTCAATTATCGATAAGAGTTAATGGTTAATGAAAATTATCTCCATCAAACATTACGTGTTAATGGTTAATTAAAATAATTTCCATTAATCATTAGCATTATGGTTAATTGTAATAATTTTCATTAACCAATAACATTAAATGGTTAATGGAAGTTATTTTCAATTATCAATAAGAGTTAATGATTAATGAAAATCATCTCCATTAACCATTACGTGTCGATGGTTAATGAAAATAATTTCCATTAACCATTGACATTTAATGGTTAATCGAAATAACTCCCATGAACCATCAACATTCAATCGTTAATGGAAATTGTTTTAATGAATCAATAAGACTTAATGGTTATTGTAAATGTAACTGTATTAAAAAAAGTAATGCATTATTTGCAACCCTGCTGTAAACGTGGGTCATTTTTGTCCTACCCGAAATTGTTTCCGCCAAGTACTTCCGAACGAGCGAGCGGTGGGGACCCACCTAAAAAAACTTACATAGCAGAGGGACATGACCTCCAAAATGCAAGGTCTCAGCTACCCTCGAAAAGTCACAAAGAGTGGAGAAAATTTGGGTTGGACATAAATGACCCGGGTGCTAAAAAAACGTTTACAGACGAAGGGTTAATTTATCAACAGTTAAAAAATAATTGATTTCGCCATATTCGACTTTACATTTGTTAACAGTTGACAAATTCTGGTACATTGTTTTCTCAGTGTATCACTGAATTTAATTTAACGGATGTACACGGCTCATTTGCAGGAAAATAATTGTTTATTCAAAATTCAAAATGCTCGTTATCCTCTTACGTTCGTTGACGTACAATACTCCATGTACGAATTTGTAGGCAATTGCTGAGCCGTCTTGATATCTCGCGCACCGGCTGTAACTTCCGGTTCCTCTTCTTTGGCGCGAGGGCTCAACACCTGGCACTGTCTTCGCGATGACTCAGGAAAGCTTCTTGCTTTTTGAGATACACCTGCTATATGAGATACACTGCACATAAATGCACTATACCTATATATGGGGCATTCCATAGCAAGCCAACCTGAGTGTGACCCTCGACCTCGCTGATTTCGTTTACGATTTTTTATATGATTCTTTCAACTCAAAATAGCATTCAGCATTTTTTTCAGATTTTTAAAACCAAATTTGAGCACGTTATGATTTTTTGAACATTTTTTTCGAAAACCTCGAGGGCCGTAATTTAAAAATTTGAAAAAATTCTCAAAAATCCGGTGTCAAAAATGAAAATTTTTGACCCAAAATTCATGATGTCCAGGCTTTCGCTTCCACCTCGATTTTAGGTTTTTATGAAGAAAACGTAAAAAAAAATAGATGCAGAAATTGATCTACCGTGAAGAGTGGCTTGAATATTTTTATCGTTAACCAACAATTTCCAAAAATAATTGGTTAATTTCTGCATCTATTTTTTTTACGTGGTCCCACCTTCTGAATTTTCCAAATTTTTGAATGAAAATTTCAAGAAATATTGTTCAGATGTTGGTCTTTTGTATGCCTAAAATTTTGAACAAAATAATGTATTTATTATATTTTTTAAAAAATACAGAAAATATGCTTTGTTTAAATCTTCGAAATCCAAAGAACCCTTTAGAATCCATTAAGAATACCGGGTCAAAAAAATCAGCATCTGATCCTGGAATCTTTTAAATTTGGGTCAATTGTCCTAACCAATTGGACCTGGGATGACTTTCGCTTGGCTCAGAGAAAGACTGGGAAAAATCTCAACAATTTCGAGAATGAGAATTTTTCTTGAACCGAAAGAACATTTCCTACAACGTATCTCAAAATCATGGGTCAGGCACTGACCTGGAATGCCTTATAATTCATAAGTACGAATTGAAAGGCGTGTTTCATATTCGCGTGTCTGAGTTTTTTTTATTTCTTTTATTTTGCTCCTAGCAAACATCGCGATGGGCAAAGAAGACCCGGATGCACGGGCCAGCGAGTCGACCACGCACGTGACATCGTGGAATAGGCCCTCGAACCCTTTCAACTTGAACTCGTCTCTTTCTCAAGAGAGAGCAAGAAAGAGAACAGGAAAATTTGAACCAGAGCTCAGAATGATGACTTGAACACGCCCGACCGGATCCTTCCATATTTACCTCAATGAGTCCTCGACGAGGGCAATTTTACCGGAGATAGTACAGAAGATGCATTGCGCAATCTTCCAACCGAGTGCAAACATCGTCCATCTCAGAGTTGGGCTAAGTACTTGAAAGTACTTCAAGTATCAAGTACAAAGTACCGTAGGTACTTGAAAAAATCAAGTACCAGTATCAAGTACTTTTCAAGTTTTCGGGTACGTCTCGTAAATTCTGATACTTGGGTCATTCCATGTCAAATCGACCAAGAGTTGGAATTGACTACTTTCAATTTCGATGAAATTTAGTCCAAAGTTTTGTTTTATCATAAAACCAAGTTATACCGAGGAAAAAAAATTATTTTTTTTTTTTTTCAAAAGTTATGCAAAATTCAAAATTTAACAATTTTTCAAATTTTTTGTTCTAAATATCTGGAAAATTATGATAGTTATGAAAAATCGTTTGTTTCGTCTTGAAGAGTATGCTTGGGGCTACGAAAAACAATATATTCCGACAACATTTTTTGAAAAATGATGAATTTGGAGAATTTTGAATTTTCTTAAATCGTAAAAATCCACAATTAACATCGAATTTTTTGTTCAATTTTTTAAATATAATAAATGTACTCATTTGAAAAGATCCTGCAATTTTCAGAAAGGTGTTTTTTTTTGTTTCAAAAATATAAATTTTTTCAAGTTGAGCAATCCTGTAATTTTGTAATTTTGAGCAGTCAAAAATACACGACTGATCAACTTCACTTGACTTGGAGGTAAAAAAAAAGTTTTACCAAAATTCAAAAATTCATATTTTTGAAACAAAAAAAAACACATTTCTGAAAATTTTAGGATCTTTTAATATCAGTACAAGGTGTTATATAAAAAAAATAAAACAAAAAATTTAATGTTGATCGTAGATTTTCACAGTTTTGAAAAATCCAAAATTCTCCAAATTCATTATTTTTCAAAAATTTGTTTCAGAATTTTTTTTTCTTCGTAGCCCCAAGTATACTCATTAAGACGAACCCAGAACGATTTTTTCCTAACTATAACAGTTTTCGAAATATTAAAAAAATAAACTTGAAAAAATGGTGAAATTTCGAATTTTCGAAAAAAAAATTTAATTTTTTTCCTTTGTTAGAACTTTGTTTTAAGATAAAGGAAAACTTCCGACCAAATTTCATCGAAATTGAAAGGGGTCGATTTGACACGGAATGACCCATATTCAAAGGCTGTGCACATGCAACCATCAGCAAGACACATTCAAAAGTACTTGATACTTGTACTTGAAAAAAGTACTTCAAGTACAGAAAAGTACTTGAAATTTTCAAGTACAGTACTTCAAGTACAGGCAGTACTTGAAAAACTCAAGTACAATACTTGGAGTACTTTTGAAGTACTTTGTACTTGCAAGTACTGTACTTCGAGTACCTGCAAGTACCGAGTACTTTCAAGTACTGCCCAGCTCTGGTCCATTTCTATGAAATTTTCTATAAAAATAAAGAAGCAGGCAAAAATTTGTGTAGACTCAACCGCCTGACGTTCGGTTCAAAATTGCCTGACGATTTTCTCGATTGTTCACGTTCCTTCGTACAATTTTAGCGGTAAAAGAAACTGCAGGAAAAAATATTGTTTGCATCGTTTATCGCCGGACTATTCGCCATTTTCTTGACACCCTCGAGACAGCGAGTCTTCGTCTCCGAGGAAAATCTTCCTGCGAAACTCAACCGAGCTTCCTGGTCATAAAATCCCCGAGCAAAGATTCTCCTGGATACGAACGGAGGCAGAAATAATATCGCTTCGTAAAATCTTCGACGTGCGATATTCATACTTCTTAACGGACAGCTTTTTTTATTTCGCCACTCAGCGAAATTGCGATATTGCACCGCCACGGACAGTCTTATATACGGGTGCTGCTTATTATACGGGGCATTCCACGCCAAATCGACCACTTTAGAACCCGACCCCTTTCGAATTGGCTGAAATTTTTTTATCTTTTTCGACCTCATCGAAAACATTTTTCAGAATTTTTGAAATTTTTTTTACCCAACCGATAAAAAGTTATAAATTTTTCAAAAAAATTGGCTTTTTATTTTTCAAATAGCTATAACTTTTTCAAAATTTGACTTATCGGAACGGTTTTCTTTTCAAAATTTTCATTTTTGAACGTACTTATTGAAAAAAAATAAAAAAAATAATAGAAATCCATCATCATTGGTTTTTTTTAGATTTTTGGAAAAAATCGAAAATTTCTCGATGATTACCATTTTTGATTTTTGTTTCTTATTATTATATCGAACTTTGACATTTTCTGCAAATCTTCAAATTTTGTCAGAGTGGTGTTTTTTTTATTTCTTTTTTTTTCAATTGAAAAAATAAAATTTTGTTCAACTAACCTTTATCGAGAAATTTTCGATTTTTTCCAAAAATCTAAAAAATAAAAACGATGAAAATGGGCTTCAATAATTTTTTTATATTTTTTTTCGAAAACTGTTTTCGAATGTAGTTTTCGGAAAAAATACACAAAAATTATTTGATGTACATATATCGAGGGTCCAGCTGCAGAGACATGTGGACTATACGAGACCGGTAGAGAAAACATTGGGGCAGCTGCAAAACGTGGTGGCGCGTGTCTTGAATCTTCCCTTTTGGTGCCCCAAAAACGAAGATCTCCCTTTCCTGGCTCTATATCGAAGAACCACGAGATAATATGTGTAACGTAATGATGCCCCAACGATATTCTTCCATCTGGACGCGGGAGGATCGAGATTATATCGGCTCCGATGGACGGAGGATATCTCTCGCGTGCCATCGGTCGCGCGCCTCCCTTAAATGCGAATCCCGGAGTATCCGATATCACGAGACACCTCAAAAGCGCGTTTCAGTGCGAAACATCGGAATTTTTTGGGATTCCGGAATGTTTACACACGAACAAACGAATCTGATGCCATTTGCCACACGGAAAAAAATGATCAGTGACAATTCATGTATAATATTTAAAAAATTATTGAATTCAATGCAAAATATACGGTTCAGAACTGTAATTCAGGCGTTTTACTGGGAATCCATTATAAATTTATGGATTTAATGTATAGTTTCTACTTTTCAAACCATTATAAATACTGATTTACACTGTAAAAAATGCAATGTTCACCGCAAAAAAAATGACAAAGTAGAAATAACAAGCAGAAACGACGAAATCCACTGTGCTTGAACTGTAAAATTTACAATGGTCCCTGTAGAATGTTCAAAGCACATAATTAGAAATTGCAGTGTTCCCAGTGAAAAATCAAATGCGCGCCGCAAAATATGCAACGTCAATTTCAATTCTTACAGTGTGGCACTGTAACGGGACGACCTGCTGCGTGCCACGATCTCTGCATTTCGCCCGAGATCCGCTAGATGGCGTCGGGCGGCGCGCGCTCTCGCGCCAGCGAGAGAGCCACCGAGCACCTATAAGGTCCGATGTATTACCAACATCGGTGTCCTCAATTGACATACAATTGTTGGAACATCACCCGCGTATTTCACCACCATTGTATTTCGGTGACGCTCGTGCTCTTTATGGGTGCGAGGTTAAACTAAATTCGCTTCATTAGTTGATCTCACGATTAATTAGTCAAGTACAAGCCCTCGTAGCTATTAGCCTGAGCGAGGATAAATAACGGTTTATTGCAATATTTGAATAATTTGGAATTTATTCAAATATCGAAATGTTTCACTATACTACAATTTATTTTAGAAATTACACTATTTTCAGTGAAAAATAAAAAACGTACCGCAAAATATACTACGTTCTTTTCAATTTTTACAATGTACCAATGTAATGCACTGTAATTTTTTCACGGGCCCTGGATAATTTTTACAATGTGAAATGTGTAAAATTTCACCGGATACAACAGAAATATAACGTTTCACGTAGTGCACATTCTACTGTTCCACACTGTAAAAATTTGTCTGATGAGCATACCATGTAATATGTGACATCTGTATATTGTATTCAAGAAATATGCAAATTTCACTGTTTGCCCTTCCAGGAGGCGCTGTTGATGGGGGAAACTGTAAAAATTAATGGGAATCTCAGCAGTTCTCACTGATCATTTTTTTCGGTGCACGTTTTTTTTATTATTACCATGTCGATTCAAGGCAGTGATCGGCAAAAAAATCTATCTATTTTCATTATTCAATTTTTTCGAAAAATTAATAATTAGCAAAAAAATATTACTAATTTTTCAAAAAAATTAGGTTACTTAATTAGGTTACTACAAGGATCTTGATGACCAACAAAATCCAAAAAACTTTCAAATTCAAAATTTGCAAATCGCTTCCTCAGTGCTTTTTGGCTTCCTCTTCGAGGAAGCTTTGTAATCACGTAAAAATGATGAGAAAAAGCAAAAGTGGAATTTTGGAGCACACATCTTTTAGAAAACGCAAAAACGTTGCGTGATGTTTTCAAAAAATCTAATCTGGATGTGGAAGAGTCGTGATAATTAAGATTGTTCGATTTCGTGGGAATTTCGCACAGAATTACGTGACCACTTATCACACGAGCCATCTGTTAGACATTGCGATAACGAGTTTTACTTTCGATCTGTACTTTTTGTTCTTCGTCTATTTCACTAGTTTCATTACGAGTCTGCATTATCTATATATATAGGAATTTAGGAAGAAGAGGAAGATTGGATTCGCATCTGGCTGGCGGAAACGCTCACCCACCTTTTTACTCATCGCTCTCTTTCTCTCTCTCTCTCTCTCTCTCTCTCTCTCTCTCTCTCTCTCTCTCTCTCTCTCTCTCTCTCTCTTTCTCTCTCTCACGATGTTCGATCGTTCATTTGGATTTGACCGGATGAAATCACTAGATTCACGTGTCTGCTTATCTGGCCAATGACGTGTGTATGTACCAGAGTTGATTATTTATGTGTGTTTGTATATAAAAAAGCCCTCGAGTACCGAATACGGAGTTCGTTAGAGGTCCAAATCACCAAAGCGCGTCTCCCCAATGGCTCATTTATGCTCTCGAGTCCCGTGCAAAGAGAGAAACATTTCGAGTCCCACGCACTATGGAAAAAAAAATCTCTTCAGGTCCCATCCTGATGTTTTTATTCTACAAGAAGTGTCTCACCCACGTTGGATCGTAAAAAAAGACGAAAATCACTCTCTATTTGAACATAAGTCCTACGCACATCACAGAGAAGGAAAATTTCCATACTCTTGATCTCAAAGGACATTTAATTTCATTTGAATCAATAATTAATATTAAAATGTAGATAGGGGGGGAAGGGTTAATGACATATGGGTCATTCCATGGAAAATCGACCAATAGTTGGTATCGACCCCTTTCAATTTCGATGAGTTGGAAGTTTTCTTTTATCATAAAACAAAGTTCTACCAAAGGACAACAATTTTAAAAATTTTGAAAAATCGTGAAAATCCATTATCAACATTAAATTTTTGATTCAATTTTGTTTTTTTTACCTCTAAGTTAAGTTGAGCAATTATGTAATTGTTACTCCTCAAAATTACAAAATTACATGATTGCTCAACTTTACTTGACTTACAGGTGAAAAAAAAAATATTTTCTACCAAAATTCAAAAAATCATATTTAAAAAAAAAAGCAATTCTGAAAATTTCAGGATTTTATAAGATCAGTACAAGGTATTATATTTTTAAAAAATTGAATAAAAAATTTAATGTTGATTGTGGATTTCCACGATTTTTAAAAATTCACAATTCTCCAAAATCATCGTTTTTCAAAAAAAAAATTCGAAGTATTTTTATTCGTAGCCCCAAGTATACTCTTTAAGATGAACCCAGAACGATTTTTTCGTAACTATAATAGTTTTCGAGATATTTAAAAAATAAACTTAAAAAAATGAAAAAATGGTGAAATTTTGAATTTTGCATAACATTCGAAAAAAAAAAATTTAATTTTTTTCCTTCGGTAGAACTTTCTTTTGTGATAAAACAAAACTTCTGACTAAATTTCATCGAAATTAAAAGCGTTCGATTCCAACTATCGGTCGATTTGACATGGAACGACCCATATTCAATCCTTTCATTCATCTCCAGACTTAAATTCGACTCATGAATTTTTTGGTCTTTCTTAACGAAATACGGTGAGAATTCGTTGATGTAATATACAGCGATGAAACAAAAAGTTTCTTGCAAATTAAATCAGCAATCGTTTGAATTATATTCCGACGAATTTTTGATTGCTCTCCCCGAGCGTGAGAAGTATAATGCTTCCTTCGTAAAAGCTCATACTTCGGAGTCTTCCTCGGTCTTATTCTTGAATTCTTATTCAAAACAGGATTCAATTGTGCAGATCTCATTTTCAAGCCGATCCATTTCAATCTGGGAAACGGTTCGTTTAGTTGCATATTGCAGTGTCAAAATGATTATCAAATCGTTATTCTGACTCTTTACTTGGGATTCGTTATATTGCCTTGATTTCAACGCTTCCCGGAAACGTACACAAGATTGACGAAGCCCATCATCGAGAAACTCACTCTTAATGCTACTATCGGAAGCGACAGGTTCCTCGTTTTCGTGGCAGGTGTTTTCAGAACAATGGCAGGTTCAATCCCCCTTTTGTAACCCTCTTAGTCTCTCTCTCTCTCTCTCTCTCTCTCTCTCTCTCTCTCTCTCTCTCTCTCTCTCTCTCTCTCTCTCTCTCTCTCTCTCTCTCTCTCTCCCCCTCTCTCTCTCTTATTCCCATCAGTAACTGAGCCCAAAGTCCCCCCCCCCCTCCATCGTTAGTCTACATTGTTTCCATCAAAGGGAGGGCTGATTTAAATGGTACCTCTCCTTCCTCCTCCCATTTCCTTTCCTTCTGTCTGAATCATCCATCTCACACCCCTCAATCCATAATTTGCCTCCCACTCCCCTAAAATGGGGGTGGGTTCTTGTGTCTGCTACTTTACCATAAACTTTGGGAATATAATTAGCTTTTCATGTCCACGCTCGTTCCATCGCGTGACGCACACGTGCGTGAAACAAAGGGGCGAGGGGAATTGTGGAATCAAAACGATTATCACTTTGGTGCGGTCTGTTTTTAATCGGTTCGCGTCCAAGTTCTTTTCAAGGCAGCAACAAAAAATATGTTTACCGTTCTTTTTTTTTACAACATACTTATTGATATTTTGACAATGAACAAAATAATTTTCGAGAAAAAAAATGAAAATTAAATAAGTTATAAGCTTCGCAAGATGGCGGCTGTCAACAATAAAAGGCGTTTTTCGACTCTTTTTTAGTTTTTAATTTTTCTTACGATAGTAAAAAAAAATAATTTTGATACAAAAGTGGTCGGGACGATGGAGAGTTATACATTGAAGATTGATAAAAAATTTGACGTGCATGAGTGGAACTTGAGATATCATGTCAGTCGTGTTGAGAAAAGTAGTTTTGAAAAAAACGTCTATAATTTGCTGCGTCACTAAAAAAAACTATGAGTCCGTAAATTATTAGAACTACAAAATTTCCTTTCAAGAATATATTCTGAAAGGTCTAAACTTTAAGAATATACAAAAAAAATCATTTTTTCAAAATTCTAGACCAGAATACCGCCTTAATTCAAAGAATTTGTGATTGACTCTGCAATTGGACTCGTTATTTTATCCCTTAACTTTCTCCCATGGATAAAAAGATACCCCGCATTTTATACTAGATAGCGAATTTTTTGTCCATATATTTTTTTCGTCAACAATATACTTTATTTTCACGGCCATAAGCGATGTAAAAATATTTATGATTTTTTTTTGTTTGAATATGTTCAAGTTGATCTTACGGCCCATTCGTTTCGCACGTATCTACTAAACTTTACATTAGCGAAAAAACAACGGAGTATATTAAACTACCGTTATTCCGCTCGAGATTGTAAAAAGACGTCTCGAGAAGCCGAGAAGATAATCAAAGCGATAACGAGTCATTATACGAGGGAGAGTATTAGGGTAAGATTACACGTTTCTCTTCGTGAAAGAAAAAAAAATGTCTAGAGATAGAAGAGAAGAGAGAGAGAGAGAGAGAGGGAGAGAGAGAGAGAGAGAAAGACTCTAGATAGAAACATTGGCTGTCGTGAGGCTCTTTTTTTCGTCTACGTTTTTTGCCCGCCCTGAAGAAACAATCATCGACAGTGCCTCCTATTCTTCCTCCTCTTGACTGGATGATCTTTGGCGGGGACCAAATGGAAAATACTGATAAACTGATAAACAGCACTTCACGAATCGTTCTTTAAATTTTGGTATTGTAAATACTATCAACTCTGAGTCATGACGAGAAAGACAAGAACTCAAAATTCCTGTTTCTCGAAAGACTTCTCCAAAACGAAGTTCAAATTGAAAATAATGATTTTTCTATTAAGAAGGAAAATAATGAAAATCGAGGTCAGTGACAGAAGACGATTGTCGATTTAACATGGAGCGCCCCATACATGAATATGTAAGATATTTGCATACACAAGCATTTTGATGAAACAGTGGGGATTAAGGTGAATGTGGATTATGCAGTTTCCACTTGACGTAGAAAAAATGATATAACAATGATTTTACAAAAACATAACTTAGTTAACCAAACGATACACTGACATATTTTTGTGCCATTTTCTGTGGAGTAAATTTGTAATTTGAACTTCGATCTGTAAAGAAGTGAGAGATAATTTTGTTTATAATTAAATCCTCCAGAAATTTGCTGAAAAATATTCGAGATAACATTCATCGTTTATAAATTAGAGTCATTTGTTAAAAAAGAGAAACGGAATTACATTAATTAAGCCTTTCTTTCACTTGAAAATCCTAAAAAAAAGGAATTAGTTAGTCGGATCCGTAAAATATATTTTAACAAACAACATAAGCTCGTACTTATCAACATCGAACTGCAAATTTGACTCTGGAAAAACTGCGTTGAAACGAGTTCGTGGATTTATTAGGGTTAACTGAGTTATCCTGTGATAAGGTTATAGCTGAACATTTTTTTCTACATTGAATAGGAACTCTGCAATCCAGATTTACCTTCGGACAAGTTTGTTTCTCCTCGAGGGGATGTGCAACAAATTTTTGGAAATTTCAGTACTATATTGACTCGACTGTATATCGAGAGGACTAGGTTAACCTCGTCAACGCACTTATTATTCGACATAATATTCATTGTTTACAAATTGGAGCCCATTTGTTAAAAAAGAAAAACAGGGCGACATTAACTAAACCTTTTTCCTACTTTGAATCTCTAGAAAGAAAAGAAGATCAAACTAAAACTACAAATTTAACTCCGGAAAAACTGCGTTGAAACGAGTTCGTGGGTTCATTAGCGTTAACTAAGTTATCTTGCGAAAAGGTCATGGTTAAACATTTTTTCTATGTTCAATAGGAACTCTACAATATAGATTTATTTTCGCACAAGCTTGTTTCTCCTCGAAGGGATGAACAAAAAATGTGGGAAATCTCGATATTTGACTTGACTATATCGCGAGGACTAGGTTAACTTCGCCCACAAATTAGAGCCATTTGTTAAAAAAAGAAAAAAAGGGCTACATTAACTAAACCTTTTTCCCACTGAGAATCGCAGAAAAGAAAGTAAAATCAAACTAAAACTACAAATTTGACTCCGGAAAAACTGCGTTGAAACGAGTTCGTGGGTGTATTAGCATTAACTAAGTTACCTTGCGATTAGGTCATGGTTAAACATTTTTGGTATGTTCAATAGGAACTCTGCAATCCAGATTTATCTTCGCACAAGCTTGATTCTCCTCGAAGGGATGAACAAAAATTTTTGGAAATCTCGATATTTGACTTGACTATATCGCGAGGACTAGTTTAACTTCGCCCACGAAATTAGAGCAATGTGTTAAAAAAGAAAAAGAGGGCCACATTAACTAAACCTTTTTCCGACTGAGAATCTCAAAAAAGAAAAGAAGATCAAACTAAAACTGCAAATTTAACTCCGGAAAAACTGCGTTGAAGCAAGTTCGTGGATTTATCAGGGTTAACTGAGTTTACTTGCGATAAGGTCATGGTTAACCATTTTTTTCTATGTTAAATGGAAACTCTGCAGTCCAGATTCATCTTAGGCTTGCTTCTTCTCGGAGGGATGTACAACAAATTTTGGAAATCTCGATACTTGACTATATCACGAGGACTAGGTTAACCTCGCCCACGCACTCACTATTACTTCATATGAGTTCGCGAACCGAGACAAAGACAAAACGGTGGCTTTGTGGCGCAGAGTAATCCAGGGAGGCACACCTTGGCGATAACTCTCGAACGAGGAACAAATAAACGTGTGGACCGAGAGCAAAGCGAACGACGTCGTGTAATTCCACCTCTCACTGTCATATCGTGTGTCCCACAATCGTGTATATAAATCTAAACGCGTTACACGATTCTTACGCAGCAAAATGCTCTCGCTTTTCATTCTGTCCTCGACACATACGCAATATCCTGCGGGTTACAATAATAGGGAGGTCAAAAAAAAAGTGCAATCCTTATCGGAAAATCATCGAGCAAAAACCCCAGTCACAAAATTCGACCTAGTTGTTTAATGAGCCATTCAAATTAGACATTTAAGGGGATGGAAACCTTAATTAAAAGGCCAAAATTAAATTGAAGTAATTAATTAATTAACTAATTAAATTAATTTGAAGGGTAGCAATTGCGATTTCTTTCTTGCCCCCCCCCTCCCCCATAAAATCAAATCTGTTCGAATTTTTTGAGGGTATTTTGTTACATAATTCGATATTATATAGGAAAAAATAACACAAAAATGTCGATTGGTTTATGCAAAATATTCTCAAATGTTTAAAAGACCCTAATGCTACAAATTCCACAAAGAAAATTCCAAACAGTTTTGCCAATATGAGCTAAAATTTGAGCTTGATCAACGCTGCTCGAAATGACGTTTCACTATGATTAAGAACAAAAATGTACGGATTGAATTTATCAGTTATCTTTCCTGGTTTATCTTTCGTGAAAATGTGAATGGCTTTTTTTGGTAGCTAGAAATTTGATTACAGGAGAGATAAGTTATCAAAAGATAGCTGAAATAATGACAAAGCGTACGTAGAATTTAAAAAAAGATCCAAACGATTAATCAATAAAGCGTTCCTGTCTCGGATTGGGACGAATATCAAGGCCCACTTCTGTTCTTTTAGTGATTCAAGCAACTGTCAGGATTATAATGATACGAATGGTTATTGTTTGCAGCACGATATACGTACGATAGCACAAGATTATGTACAATCGATTTAAAACGGGTCAACTTTCACTCGGCCTTTTAATTTGCGCTCACCGAAGAGATCAAGGCCCGATCATTCTTCTCATTGTAACGCTGTACCAAAGAAATAAAACCATTCGACAAAACCACGTGATTAGTCATGTGATTATACTATGATTAAATTTGTATTTAAATATCGTCGAAGATACTCTATCATATTTTTAAGCAAAACTCATTCATTCCAGACGCTTCCAACTAAGATTCACGTTTTCCCCCACAAAAATCCATCTTTCACGAACAAAAAAAAAATTCAAAAACAAAAAAAAATGGCTTTTTGAAAAATAAAAAATTCCGACATTACAAGATACTCCCCTAGAAAAATTGTTCGTAAGAATGAAAAAGGTTTTGTCAAATGTAAACCTCAAAAGATTTTTTTCGATTATCTATATTAAAATTTTGGTCATCTCAATTTTTTCATTTTTTATTTTTCAACGATTTTTGTAAATAAAATTTCGCGAATTTAAAGTAATTTTATTTGTCAAGTAAAAATAATTATTGAGTTAATAGAAATGTCGGATGAATCGAGAAAAATTCATTGAAACTGATCGGTAGGTCATTCAAGTTTCAATATAAAATAAATAAATAATTTTGACCAACATTCAGATGGAATTTAGACGAAAAATGAAAAAATCCATCTTTTAAGACCAAAAAAATGGCATTTTTTTAAATTTAAAAATTCAAACATTACAAGATCCTCCCCTATAAAAATTGTTTGTAACAATGAAAAAGTTTCTATTAAATGTAAACCTTGAGGGATGTTTTCCGATTATCAATATTAAAATTTTGGTAATCTCAATTTTTGCATTTTTTATATCATATTTTTTAACGATTTTTGTAAATAAAATTTCGCTAATTTAAATTAAATTTATTTGTGAAGTAAAAAAAAAATATTGAATTAAGAAATATCGGATGGATCGAGAAAAATTCATTTAAACTGATCCGTAGGTCAACCAAGTTTCAGTATAAAATCAATTTTGACCAAAATTCGGATGGAATTTAGACGAAAAATGAAAAAAATCCATCTTTCAAGAACAAAAAAATTGCATTTTTGAAAATAAA